>JAMQYH010000037.1:0-29036 GCA_027562975.1 Rhynchospora breviuscula
AAAAAGGCGGGGACCTTTAGTACCAGTTTTTAACTAATAACCGATACTAAAGATGTCATCTTTAGTACCGGTTATTAGTTAAAAACCGGTACTAAAGATCCTCGACCTTTTTTTTTAATATTTACTATCTTTAGTACCGGTTTTTAGTTAAAAACCGGTACTAAAGATCATTGTAAAAAAAAAAAAATTTTTTTTGGGGATAGCGTCCTTTTTTTCTAGCCATCAATTAATACCGATATACCGGCATAGCACAATTCACAATCTATATATTATACAAATAATTTACATACACAATGAAATAAATAATAATTCATACACAATAATTTAAATAATAATTAACATAATTAATACAAATTTTGGGTTTTAACCTAATTATACAAAATTAACAAAAATTATACAAATTTCCGGTTTTAACCCAATTTCAATTATAAAAATTTCGGATTTTAACCCAATTCCAAAATCCATAAACAAAAATTAACCTTAATTTTTCAGATTTATCCATTTAACACAAATATTTAACCAAAATTCATTAGCAGTGAGAGAATGGTGTACCTTACTCGTCGTAGAGGTGGCTCAGTCGAGTCGAGGGAGAAAGAGAGCAGTGAGACTGGCGCAGTCGACTCGAGGGAGAGAGAGAGAGACAGTGGAGAGGGAGGGAGAGGCAGTGTGGAGAGAAATGAGAGAGCAGTGGATCGAAAGGGAGAGGCAGTGGAGAGTAGATTGAGAAGGTGAGGCAGTGGAGAGGAAGAGAGTTGAGAGAGAGAGGAGGCAGTAGCTAGGTTTTGGACTTAGAAAAATTCTCGCGTAGAGAGAGACAGCTTAATTGGTTTTGACGGCATTTTGTTTTAAATTGATCTTTAGTACCAGTTTTTCTAAAAAATCGGTACTAAAGAAAGACATAATTTTTTATTTTTTTGACAACTCTTTAGTACCGATTTTTTATTAAAAACCGATACTAAAAATAGTATCTTTAGTACCGGTTTTTCAGAAAAAACGGTACTATAGATAGGCAGAATTTTGATTTTTTTGACAACCCTTTAGTACCGGTTTTTAATAAATAATCAGTATTAAAAATAATATCTTTAGTACCGGTTTATAGAAAAACCGGTACTAAAGATAAACCGTTTTTTTTTCGCCAACATTTCAGCACCGGTTTTCCTAAAAAATCGGTACTAAAGATAAACCCTGAAAATTACGAAATTGCCACTGACTATTTTTTATACCGGTTTTCTAAAAAATGAATATTAATGTAGTGGTACTAAAGCTTTTTTTTTGGCGTAGTGTTAACAGCCTCATCCTGGCCAATGAAGCGGCTGTGGAGGATTTCCACCATTTTGAAGAGGCGTTTTAATTCGTCAAATGAAACTTTACAAACTTGGATGCCAATCCACAAAGTGACGATATGTTCAATATCAGCTTCAGTGACAACTGGACCATGTTCCTCGAATTCGCTCTCAGCCTTGCTCTCCTCAGTGACAACTGAAGCAGCTTCTTCAATCAAGTCAATTGGTTTAAGAGGGACGAACCGATCACTGTCACAGTCACAGAAAAAGAAAAAATATTCAACTAAATTGATTGACAGAAGTACAACACCTCAAGAAATAAGCACCCAGAACAGAAAAGGAACCACACAAAAGCAAAAAAAAAAAAATCACATTAAACAACTTGCCTAAGAAACTCTGATGTATGGTTTTCATACTCAATTTCCAACCAGATTAAGCCCTAAAATTACGTTCAAATGCATGTGTTTTTATAAATTTCTGCTAACTTAGGTTGTAGAAAAGTCCAGCCGTAGCCCGGCAAGTTTATTTTGCAGGTTCAGCATTTATTCGGCATGAAGAACAGAGGGAAAAAGCAAACGGGAGTTGCTCATACAGAGTGGAACGGACCGCCCGCACAACGGAACGGTCCGCCCTGACCAGAGGAACCAAGTCCAAACGGACTCAACCAGACTTCAGACGGACTGCCCTGACCAGACTGGAACGGTCCGCCCCAGACTCAGAACGGGCCGTTCCAGCTATCTTTGGATTGCTAAAAATAGAAGGCTATGTTTGTCAAGTCGGTTTCCTCTATTACCGATCTTCCAGAAGCACGTCTCCCACGTTTGAAGCCACCATTGCCTCAATATAAAAGCTCTGTCCTGTCTTCAATTAAGGCTAAGTTCGAAATTCTAGGTTTTAGCATCTTTCCAACTCAGAAAAGGAGACAGCCTGCCGAGACGACCAACTGCATCTGGAACTGCCCGTTCCAGAGCCAGGACGGTCCGCCCCAGACAGGACAGAGCACAGAAACGTGGAGTTTTCAAGCGCAACTTGTTGTAAACTTGATTTTTCTCTTTCTATGTCTTTGTATTTGATGAAACCTGCTTGTTCTTGCATGGATTTGTTAGAGTAGAGTAGTTTTAGGGGCTATGGTCTGAGAACCTTTCTCTAGTTGCTTGTTTTTTATTTGAATCTTTAATTATTAGTTAAATTAAGTTATGTTATGCTTCTTGCACTTTAATTTTCTATTTAATTACTTAAGTTTGTCTCTGTTTGATCTGATTACCTCGTTAAACAAAGGCCTAGTTTAACTGTTAGGATTAAAATCAATCGCAGCCACATTAACTTAGTAATTTTACTGTTCGGTAGGCGATATCCGGAAGGATTAAACCAGACCTTAATAAACTAGGGTTTAACTTGAAATCGGAAGATTAAAAGTTTACCAAAACTCGAGAAGTAGACTAGAACAACTAAACCAAGAAACGGAAGTTGAAATTTAGGCGTTCTAGGAGTTAAACAATAAAACTTAATAGCTTGACCTGAACGGGAGTTAGAGTACAAGTCTTTAGGTTACGTATAGTTTAATCTCGCATAAAAACATTTAATTAATAATTAAAACTCATGACAAAACAAGTATCAATTGATCGGAACAGACCGTTCCAAGGTCAGAACGGACCGCCCGGAAGGGGGAATCTGACCTGGAACGACCTGTTCTGATCAATTGACAAAGTCCAGAACGGACCGTTCCAGTGATGGAACGGACCGTTCCAACTTTGACACAGAGAATTGTTCGAGGATCTAAACCCCTAATTTTCATTAACTTGATTATCCTTAGTTCGAGTTAGAATTTGGTAATTTAGGGATTGAACTTTACTTTATTATTCTTTATTTTAGAACTGTAGAAACTTATTGATTTATATTAAAAACCAGAAGTTAGTTTGAATTGTTTAAACTGAAACTTAGAAACAGAATAGTCCGTCCCCGAGATTCGACCCTTAAACTGTACTGCAAACGAATTCGCATCGGTAATTAAGGATTAAATTTGACCCGTACGCACAATTGCAGAACCGATCAAATTTTGGCGCCGTTGCCGGGGACGGTGCCTTTATCTAATTTTAGTTTTCAAGTTAGACTAATTTCTCTTTATCTCTTTTCACTTTTTCTTGGTTTTTGGAAATTGCAGGAACACGCGCTGGCTGGAAAGAAGAAAACCACCAGCAGCACTTGCAACTACGACTTTCGACACCCAAGAAAAGGAAAGAAGAACCCCTCTCAGGCGAGCTCTTCCTCATCTGGACCTAACTGTGCGGTTTTGCAACAGCAAATTCCAGAAACAGTTGAGCAGACCGAGAGGCAGGGTGACAGTTCTTTGGTTCCGCCTTTTCGCCTTTTCTACCAGCGAAATCGTAGGAATCTCTCTGGAACACAGCCACCTGTAGCGCAATCCGAGACACTTCGTTTCACATTAGGACGAACCACATCAACCGCATCAACTGACATAGAAGCAATGGGAGACAACTTAAACGGAAACGGGGGCAACAACAACGAAACTGAACTTGAGCGTGCATTGCGTGAGGCACTTGAAGCTGCCAAGGAGGCTGAGGCAACTCGACCTTTGAGGGAGATCGGGGCACCTACCGCAAATAACATCCGACTTGGGGTCAAACCACCGAAAGCCGAGAGGACCAGGGATTTCTTCTACAATCCTGGCCTCGTGTCTTTGATCAAGGAAAACACTTTTGCAGGATCTCCTCATGAAGATGCCAACAGGCATTTACAATCCTTCCTGCGAAATTGCACAACCTTGGTTCCTGAAGAAGTGGATCCGGATATAATTCGCCTAACTCTTTTTCCTTTTTCTCTTAGGGACAAAGCCGAAGATTGGTTGAATAGTTTTAATGACCGACCCTTTGAAACATGGAACGATTTGACCAAAGCCTTCCTGGACAGGTTTTATCCTAGGGTAAAAACGACCAAATTAGTTAGGGAATTGTTAACCTTTCAGCAGGACCAAGATGAAAACCTGTTCGAAGCATGGGAACGGTTTAAAGACCTGCAAAGAATGTGTCCACATCATGATGTACCTGATAGTAGACTGATTGTTAGTTTTTATGATGGATTGGATGACATAACTCGTCAGAATATAAATTCAACTGCAGGTGGTGCTTTTCTGGAGATGGGATGCAGGGATGCAAAAGCCTTGATTGAAAGCATGGCACAATCTCAGACAAATTGGTCGGTTCGCTCAAAGAACAAAAGAGGCGTGTTTGAAGTAGACAAATCCACTCACCTCCAATCTCAACTCGATTCTTTGACGGTCATGCTCAAAAACATAAGTGCAAAATCATCAAAACCCTCCGAATCCGCCGCCGTATGTCAAATCTGCGAAGATGAAGGTCACACAGCCAAGTCTTGTCACTTGATAGCCAGGGAGGACCAGCCTGAGAATGTCAATGCCATAATTACTCCTCCCTCCTTCTTCCCAAGCAATAACTACTCATATCGCGACAAACGGAACCACCCAGGTCTCTCGTACAGCAACCCCAACGGGTGTGCCAATCCGGGCCAAACTGGTCAAGCATCAAACTCCAACAATAGCACTAACACCCATAGCGGCCTCTCTCAGCGAACAATAGAGAAGTTTATGCAGAACCAAGGGATATTCAATCACTCAGTCCATGACGAGATCAAACTGCTAAGAGAGGACCTAGGCCTACTCATAAACAAGCTGAACCAAGGGAATGATCAAGCCAACTCAGGGGCACTAACCAAGCCAGGCATGTTTCCAAGCCAACCTGAAACCAATCCCAGAGAAGAGTGCAAAAGCGTCACGCACAGACTGAGGAGCGGGACTAGTTACGATGGCCCTGAGATGCCCAAGGATTTACAGCCGGATTCAGCTAGGACGGACCACCAGAGCTGGAACGGAGGTATGGAACGGACCGCCCCAATTCGGAACCGACCGCCCCAGACATCCAGCAACCAGTCACATCTGGGACGGACCAGCCTGAGCCGGAACGACAAGCTGGAACGGACCGCCCCAATTCGGAACGGACCGCCCCAACCTTGCCCAGAGTTGAGAAAGTCTTTGCTTATCCACCCCCGACGCCGAACGATCCTCCGGTTGAAGTCCCATACCCGCAGAGGCTAGCTCAGGCTAAGAAGGACAGGGAATACGGAAAATTTCTGGATATCTTGAGGCAAATGAAAATCACTATTCCCTTCACTGACCTCTTGTCAAAGATGCCATCCTACGCCAAGTTTCTCAAAGATCTCTTATCCAACAAGAAGAACTTGGAATTGAGCGGTGTCATGGCCTTGTCAGGAGATCCCGACACTCCAAACATCAAGAAAATGCCGCCGAATATGAAGGATCCAGGTAGATTTACTATTCCTTGTAAAGTTGGTGATTTAGGTATGAAGAGAGCGTTGCTGGACATTGGAGCAAGCGTCAGCCTGATCCCTGAAACTATCTTTCATCGAATTGGAAAACGAGAACTAGAGCCAACCCCGGTGACTTTGAGACTTGCTGATAATTCAATAAGATTGCCATTGGGGGAGGTGAAAGACGTGCCAATTCGAGTTGGAGACATCTTTGTTCCGTGCGACTTCGTGGTGGTTGATATGGAGGAAGATCCTGAAGTTCCTATCATCCTGGGCAGACCCTTCCTCACCACAGCCGGTGTGTTCATCAATTGCAGAACCGGCAAGATGAAATTGGAAGTTGGAGATGAGAAAATTGAGTTTGATGTGGAAAAGGCGATGCGGATGCCAGACCAAATGGATTCAATTTTTATGGCTGAATCATTGGAAGCCATGGTTGAAGAGACATTCAACAATCGGATTGTGCAAGCATACCATTCCTTCTCGGCCACACCTGAAGAGGAGGAAGCAGACTTGATATTCAACGAAATTCTGCAAACCGTTGAATACTTGGCTACCAGAGAGGGCTGGAACGGTCTGCCCCAGATCCAGGCAGACCAGGTCAGCATGCAGCTTCGATCAGCGGCTGAAATCGACCAGATTTTCAGCCTCGATTCAGATCAGAACGGTCCACCCCGTTTTGAAACGGACCGTCCGAGCTGCCAGTCAGAGAAAGGTAAACTAGAATTGAAGACATTACCAGAGAGCCTTAGGTACGAATTCCTAGGTCCCAACCAGACCTTTCCTGTCATCGTCAACGCCGAACTCGACTTTGATCAGACTGATAAGCTACTAAAGGAGTTGAGGGCTCACCGCAAGGCTATTGGATATTCTATCGAAGATCTTAAGGGTATCGATCCCTCGATATGTACCCACCGGATCTTACTTGAAGAAGACTCAAAACCGACAGTAGAACATCAAAGGAGACTCAACCCGAACATGAGTGAAGTCGTGAAGAAGGAGGTGCAGAAACTTTTGGAAGCTAGAATCATCTACCCGATCTCAGACAGCAAATGGGTCAGTCCCATTCATGTCATCCCAAAGAAGGGAGGCACAACAGTGATTGAGAATAATGATGGCCAGCTGATCCAAACAAGGATTGTCACTGGATGGAGGATGTGTGTGGACTACCGCAAGCTGAATGCTTCAACACGAAAGGACCACTTCCCTCTGCCTTTTGTTGACCAATTACTTGAACGACTGGCTAAGCATTCTTTCTTTTGTTATTTAGATGGTTATTCAGGTTTCTTCCAAATACCGATTCACCCGCTTGACCAAGAAAAAACAACTTTTACATGTCCATATGGAACTTATGCATACCGTAGGATGCCATTTGGTTTGTGTAATGCACCAGCAACGTTCCAAAGAGCTATGATGGCAATATTTTCGGATTTTATCGAAAAAGACATGGAAGTTTTCATGGATGATTTTTCAGTATATGGTACTTCTTTTGATCATTGTCTGGCTAACTTGTCAAAAATTTTGCAGAGATGTGAGGAAGTCAATCTTGTATTGAATTGGGAAAAATGTCATTTCATGGTGCAAGAAGGAGTTGTTTTGGGCCACATAATTTCAGAACAGGGAATCATGGTCGATCAAGCAAAGGTGGAGGTGATCGAAAAGCTAACCTTGCCAACTTGTGTGAAGGATGTGCGGAGCTTTCTTGGGCATGCAGGCTTCTATAGGCGTTTCATTAAAGATTTCTCTAAAATTGCTAAGCCGTTAACCAATTTAACAATGAAGGATGCTGAATTCCTGTTTGATCAAAATTGTGTTGATGCTTTCAATAGGTTGAAGAAAGCGCTTGTGACTGCCCCTATCCTGCAACCTCCGAATTGGGATCAGCCATTCGAATTGATGTGTGATGCTAGTGATTACGCGGTCGGTGCAGTGCTAGGACAGCGGACAGACAAGAAGCCCTATGCAATCTATTATGCGAGCAAAGTGCTGGATGAGGCGCAAGTCAACTACACCACAACCGAAAAAGAGCTTCTAGCAGTAGTCTATGCCTTAGACAAATTCAGGTCATACCTGGTTGGCTCAAAGGTTATAGTCTACACCGATCACTCAGCACTCAAATACCTCCTATCCAAAAAAGATGCCAAGCCACGACTCATTCGATGGGTTCTCTTACTGCAAGAATTCGACCTCGAAATACGCGACAAGAAAGGTACAGAAAATAGTGTGGCTGATCATTTGTCCAGATTGAAAATAGAAGACCAAGGAACTGGATCCATACCGATCAACGACTCGTTTCCAGACGAACATTTGATGATAATCCAGTCTGGAACGGACCGCCCCATTCTAGGGCGGACCGTCCCAGCCCCTGAAGACGCTGTAGCAGCAGACAGAACGGCCCAGCCTGAACCAGAACGGCTAGTTGGAACGGTCCGCCCCAATCTGGAACGGTCCGCCCCAAACCAGGAAATTCCATGGTATGCTGATTTCGCGAACTTTTTAGCCAGCAAAGTCATGCCCTATAAGATGTCTTCTCAGCAAAAGAAGAAGTTCCTAGCTGACGCGAAATATTACTTCTGGGAGGACCCATTTTTGTGGAAACTTGGGGTTGACGGAATATTTCGAAGATGCATACCAAAGGAAGAGGTGCAGCAAATTCTTTATCAGTGTCATTCGTCCGCCTATGGTGGTCACGCTTCAACCTCGAAAACTGCAGCTAAAGTCCTTCAATCAGGTTTCTTTTGGCCGACTATTTTTAAAGATTCGAGGGAGTTTGTTTTGTCTTGCGATCAGTGCCAAAAGATGGGTAATATATCCAGCCGACAAGAAATGCCAATGAACCCGATTTTGGAGGTTGAAATTTTTGATTTGTGGGGGATTGACTTCATGGGGCCCTTCCCATCTTCGTGCGGGTATGAATACATCCTTGTAGCAGTAGACTACGTGTCTAAATGGGTTGAAGCTATTCCGAGCAAGCATGCCGATTCAGCCACAGTCAAGAAGCTGTTCACCAAGATCATCTTTCCTCGGTTTGGAATTTCGAGAGCTGTCATCAGTGACGGGGGTAAACACTTCATCAACAAACAATTTGACAATCTACTGAAGAAATATGGAGTGAAACACAAGGTGGCAACACCTTACCACCCGCAAACAAGTGGCCAAGTCGAGGTATCTAACCGAGAAATTAAGAACATCCTGCAGAAAACCGTCGGGAGTACAAGGAAGGATTGGGCACTGAAGTTGGATGATGCACTATGGGCATACCGAACCGCATTCAAGACTCCGATCGGGATGAGTCCATTCAAGCTGGTTTATGGAAAGGCGTGTCATTTGCCTGTTGAGATCGAACACAAGGCGTATTGGGCAACCAGAGCACTCAATTTGGAGTATAAATCAGCAGGAGAACAAAGAGTTCTAGACTTGCATGAGTTAGAAGAGATTAGACTGAACGCCTATGATAATGCTAAGATGTACAAGGAGAGAACGAAGAATTGGCATGATAAGCATATCCAAAGGCGAGATTTTAAAAAGGGTGATCTAGTGCTTTTGTTTAATTCGCGATTGAGGTTGTTTCCGGGAAAATTAAGGTCCCGATGGACAGGTCCATATGAGGTTAAAAAAGTTTACCCATTCGGAGCAGTAGATATTTGGAAGGAAGGATCAGATATTTTCAAAGTGAATGGCCAGCGACTCAAGCTCTACATCAGTCAAACCGCACCAGAAGGAGGGGAAGTGCGATTTTTGGACAACCCCTCAACCGTAGAGACGTAGCCATACGGGGTCAGGCTCGAGACCTTAAACAAGCGCTGCTTGGGAGGCAACCCAAGGGTTAAAAAAAAAAAAAAAAAAAAAAAAAATTAGGAGTAATGATAAATACTTGGCTTAGTCTGTACTTGTTTAATTTCAGGGATTGGAACGGACCGCCCCAAAATCCAGAACGGTCCGTCCCATCATCAGGACGCATAGGTCCATGGCTGGTACTACGCACACGGGACGGACGACAAAACCATATGGAACGGACCGTCCCAATTTTGGAACGGTCCGCCCCATTTAAACTTAACAGAGAACCCAGATCCAAACCCAATAACTACCCACTATCATTAACTACCCACTAAGCCTAACCAACCCGCCTCCTCACCTTATCCGACCCGTCCCCTTCTATTCCTCTCCCAAACCAACCATTCAAACTCTCCCTCTCTCAAACCCATCTCTCCAACTCTCTCTCTCTCTGCCACCACCAAATCCGACGAGATCGCAACTATTTTCGCCGCCTCTTGCCACCATTCACCTCTCCAGAGTATTCTCAAGTCGGTGGACCCCACAATTTCTCCGATTACTCGAAGAAACGCCGGCGCCACCAGCTCCGCCCCGCCACCACTAGCCCTCATCGGAAAGTTCGGTAACATCACCTTTTTCTCTCCTTCTTTCTATTCCAGGTAACAACCCAAATCAATACTACACCAAAATCGAACCAAAACCCGAGGAAAATCGAAACCATAAAACTTCACCTTTTCTGTCCAAAGCCAGAGTGGAACGGTCCGTCCCAATCTTGGAACGGTCCGCCCCATCGCCAACCCAGATTCCACACCAACCCGTCCTGACCAAAACCTCCCCGTCCAACCAATCCAGAACGGTCCGTCCCAATCTTGGAACGGCCCGTCCCATCACCAAACCAGATTCCAACAGCCAATCTTCCCAGTCAAACCACTCCGTTCCAAGCTTCAAACGGTCCGTTCCATGTCTTCCAGCTCATCTTCTGGTTCGTTGGGTGACAAAATCTCAAAATTCTTCCGCAAGGGAACTAGAAGAACAGGCCAGACATCTGTCCCAGTCCCTCCAGAATTCAATGTGCCATGGCCAACAAAGGAATCACATCCGGTACCACCTCTGGATAGGCTTCCGCTCAGGCCAGCAGACTTGATCACAACACCAGAACACCCATTGTCTGCCACGCCACCATACTCAGTCGACTATCCACCTCCTGACACAGAAATCGTGCCATATATTCCACAAAGACGGATGGATACCGATGCAATTGACTGGTCCCAACTAGAGGCTGCTTCAGACACGGAACAAGAGGAACAAGGTGAAACAGCCGAAGGTGAGACAGCCGAAGCAGAGGCTGAAGAAAATACTGAAGAAGAAGAGGCCGCGGATCTTGTCCCTGAGACACAAACCCGGCCAGCACAACCAGCCAGCATTGAGCTAGCAAATGTGCACATCCGCCTCAAGGGCAGCCAGGCAAAGCAGCGATACAGAAACCTCCTGAACAAAAAATTTGAGAATACCCGCTCGATCGATCTGCGGGTACTTGACACACTGGGCATCAGGGAGGACTTCTACAGGCTGACCAGAGCAATTGGGTTTCGCCCGAGGTTCTGGAAGATCAGAGCTCCAGCCTACACAGCCTTGACAATGGAATTTCTGTGCTCTCTCGACCTCTATCATAAAAATGATTTGTGGCAACTCACATTTCGGGTGGATGGTAAGAAATATGTCGCCACAGAGCTTGATTTTGCCCGTATCTTTGGGCTTGAGAATGGCACGATAACTGATGAGTTATTTGAGGAGGATCTGTGGGAAGAGCTTTCACTGGAGCACAAAAAACCAGTCAACGAACGCCGCTCCTCTCACATTCAACACCCTACCATCCGGTTCATCCAGAGGATGCTCTCACTCACCATCTTTGCCAAGGGTGAGTCGGGGGTAAAATTGACAAGGGGGGAACAAGCCATTCTCAACCAGATATTTTATCCAAAAGGCGACGCTCAACTGAACCTTGCCTACATGATGATGAGACATTTCGAGAAGCAGGCAAATAACTTGAGAAGCGGCAAAGGTCAGATCACAATAGGTGGCTATGTCACCCATCTGGTGCAGCAGTATGACTTGGCGTTGTCTGAGATGCAGCGGAGTGGGGGCCCAAACCGGGTCTCCATGAGACAACTGGTTGAAATGCAGATGGTGGCTCAGGTTGGAAACGAGTACCAATACATCTATGGTCGATACCGTTTCCCTCTTCCTCTCAACAGGCCTATTGATCTTACCAACAAGAGAACCTGGCTGCTAGTTGACAAAGACGGCAAATTTATAAACCATGAAGAGGAGGAATTGCAGCGGCGATTAGCCGAGATGGAGGCCGCAGCTAGAGCAGCCGGAGCAGGTACGTCAGCAGAGGCAGCCAGCTCACAGCCACCTCCACCCGATCAGCCACCAGTCCAGCCATTCTATGAGCCACAGACTAACCAGCGTGAGGATATATTTTGGGGAGGGTTGCCGACTCATGAGATACCCCATCATCAAGAGCCATCCCCAGGCCAGTGGCAAGGCAGATTTGATCACGCCTACCACGACATTCTCCAGGATATCCACACTGCACAGTGGAACATCCAGGCCTCGATAGATGAAGACAGAGAAGAAAGGAGGCGTGAGCGAGAAGAGAACAGAATCTGGAGGCAGCAGCAGGACGAGCGGAATGAACGAAATGATGACCTGCTAGCACGGATGGCCAGCCATATCTTCGGACCACCGCAGGACCCACCACATCACTGAGCCAAGTTCAGTAAGTTTTCTGTTTTTCTCTCCTTTATTTTCTTTCTTGTATCTAATCAGGACTAGGGACAGTCCTTTAGATAAGCTTGGGGGGGGGTAAAGATCGAGAAAAATCGAAAACTGGTACGATAGGATGCACTTCATGGCATATTGCATATTTCTGTCAAGGTTGGAACGGACCGTCCCACAAACAGAACGGTCCGCCCCAAAAGGTCGTTCTAGTCCAGAACAGTCCGTTCCAGACTTGGCAGAACTAATAGACAGCTGACAAATGTGCATGGAACGGTCCGTCCCATTGGGTCGTCCCAGCCCAGAACTGGCCGTTCCAAGTACAATTGTTAGCTGGTTTTTGTATATACATGTAGGAATTGCATTTTTAATCATTTAATGTTGCATTTAGATAAGCTTTAAGGATTTAATGGATAAACTTAGCAATTGTGACTTAGGAAATTAAGGCAGGGAAGCGAATTTTATTGAAAATCTTTTTGAAATGAATTTGATGAAACTGATTTGAGCAACCTAAGGATATGATTTGAAAATTGTCTGAGAAGTCGTTTTCTTAAGCATTGAATTGATTAATTTCACAAGCAATTGATTAATTTAGTCGATTAGAGCCGGCAAAGGGTGATTAAGTTCGCCTAAGATCATTTTCTCAACTCAAAAACCTGATTAATTGTAAGTAGATCTGCACAAGTTTTAGAAACAATTAAACCACTGTTTTTTTTCAAAACTAAAAAAAAAAAAAAAAAATCAGAAAAATAACAAAAACAAAAATTAAATTAAATTTTATTTCTGGAGGCATAAGGAATGAGGCAGAAAAATTGCCGAACTTCCGTAGTGGACCGTAGCAAAATGCATAAAAACCGGACCGACCTCCAAGGGGAACTAAAAAGCTGTGCTCTCCAAGTGGATATTGCGAAAGGCTATAGGTAACTGAAGGTAAAAAAATGATCCACTAAATCAAATGGATGAGAGAAAACTCAATGATTCCAAGCCTTCTTTAATCTGGCCGATCCCCCCGCAGCGAGGAAAATTCCCAGCCCCGGGAAATTCTGTATCAATTGTATCTTACTTTCTGTTTGTTTTCGAAAATTTTAAGTGGTTTAAAACACTTTAAAAAACATGTGCATAACGACTTGGAATTAATTTAGATTATTTGAGTTGAGAAGGTTCGATCCCGTTTCTACTTGATTTCAGATTGAATGAGAACTTCGAAAAATTAATCGGATTATTGCTTAGAAAAATGAACCTTGGACAGAAAGATTTGAGAATCCTTAGGTTGACTTCAGAAAAGTTGATTCACTTGAAACAAACTGGTTTGAACTTGTTGAAAAATCTTTTTGACCAAATTGCCCCTATAACCTAATGTCACAGTTTGCTGATTTTAGTTAGGAAATCCTTAGAACTTGTTAGATACACAATCAATTGAACTTAATTTAGGTCTGAACCTGGTCTACGTTTAGAGTTTTGCTTGAGGACAAGCAATGTTCAAGCTTAGGGGGTTTTGATGTATGGTTTTCATACTCAATTTCCAACCAGATTAAGCCCTAAAATTACGTTCAAATGCATGTGTTTTTATAAATTTCTGCTAACTTAGGTTGTAGAAAAGTCCAGCCGTAGCCCGGCAAGTTTATTTTGCAGGTTCAGCATTTATTCGGCATGAAGAACAGAGGGAAAAAGCAAACGGGAGTTGCTCATACAGAGTGGAACGGACCGCCCTGACCAGAGGAACCAAGTCCAAACGGACTCAACCAGACTTCAGACGGACTGCCCTGACCAGACTGGAACGGTCCGCCCCAGACTCAGAACGGGCCGTTCCAGCTATCTTTGGATTGCTAAAAATAGAAGGCTATGTTTGTCAAGTCGGTTTCCTCTATTACCGACCTTCCAGAAGCACGTCTCCCACGTTTGAAGCCACCATTGCCTCAATATAAAAGCTCTGTCCTGTCTTCAATTAAGGCTAAGTTCGAAATTCTAGGTTTTAGCCTCTTTCCAACTCAGAAAAGGAGACAGCCTGCCGAGACGACCAACTGCATCTGGAACTGCCCGTTCCAGAGCCAGGACGGTCCGCCCCAGACAGGACAGAGCACAGAAACGTGGAGTTTTCAAGCGCAACTTGTTGTAAACTTGATTTTTCTCTTTCTATGTCTTTGTATTTGATGAAACCTGCTTGTTCTTGCATGGATTTGTTAGAGTAGAGTAGTTTTAGGGGCTATGGTCTGAGAACCTTTCTCTAGTTGCTTGTTTTTGATTTGAATCTTTAATTATTAGTTAAATTAAGTTATGTTATGCTTCTTGCACTTTAATTTTCTATTTAATTACTTAAGTTTGTCTCTGTTTGATCTGATTACCTCGTTAAACAAAGGCCTAGTTTAACTGTTAGGATTAAAATCAATCGCAGCCACATTAACTTAGTAATTTTACTGTTCGGTAGGCGATATCCGGAAGGATTAAACCAGACCTTAATAAACTAGGGTTTAACTTGAAATCGGAAGATTAAAAGTTTACCAAAACTCGAGAAGTAGACTAGAACAACTAAACCAAGAAACAGAAGTTGAAATTTAGGCGTTCTAGGAGTTAAACAATAAAACTTAATAGCTTGACCTGAACGGGAGTTAGAGTACAAGTCTTTAGGTTACGTATAGTTTAATCTCGCATAAAAACATTTAATTAATAATTAAAACTCATGACAAAACAAGTATCAATTGATCGGAACGGACCGTTCCAAGGTCAGAACGGACCGCCCGGAAGGGGGAATCTGACCTGGAACGACCTGTTCTGATCAATTGACAAAGTCCAGAACGGACCGTTCCAGTGATGGAACGGACCGTTCCAACTTTGACACAGAGAATTGTTCGAGGATCTAAACCCCTAATTTTCATTAACTTGATTATCCTTAGTTCGAGTTAGAATTTGGTAATTTAGGGATTGAACTTTACTTTATTATTCTTTATTTTAGAACTGTAGAAACTTATTGATTTATATTAAAAACCAGAAGTTAGTTTGAATTGTTTAAACTGAAACTTAGAAACAGAATAGTCCGTCCCCGAGATTCGACCCTTAAACTGTACTGCAAACGAATTCGCATCGGTAATTAAGGATTAAATTTGACCCGTACGCACAATTGCAGAACCGATCAAACTCATGAGACAGCTCAGCAACAGCAACATGGGCCCCATCAGTGTAGCGGACGTTGTGATGGATCTCATACGTGTCGCGGAGGCCACGAAGAATTTGCATTGTTTCATCAACGGTTGGTTCATGGACCTCAATGAGCTGAAACAACTTCTAAAGTGTTGGGTCCTTTTCTTTTCTTGTAGCACCAATACACTGTTAAATTACATAATATAAACAATTATCAGTAGAGGATAAATTTAAGTCATCTATTAAGTTTTCTAGTAAACTTGAGGGTACCCGAAATTTTGCTAGTAAACTTGAGAGTATCTTTAGTACCGATTTTTTAGAAAAACCGGAACTAAAGATAAGCCTTTTTTTCGCCAACATTTTAGCACCGGTTTTTCTAAAAAACCAGTACTAAAGATAAACCCTAAAAATTACGAAATTGCTACTGACTATTTTTTGTACCAGTTTCCTTAAAAACGGGTATTAATGTAGTGGTACTAAAACTTTTTTTTGGCGTAGTGTTTTAACCTTGATGTATTATAAACCATGAATTCAAGGTACGAAAAAGAGTCCTTTTGTGGGTAATTGAGAGAGACCATTAGATACACACACACACACGAGTGTGTTTGGCAAAGGGTGTGAACTAGAACAAGTTTTGTTCTTATTCTTGTTCTAATTCTACTTTCATGGTTTTGGTGGAACTAGAACAAGTCCTTGTTCCATGTTTAGATTCTAGTTCTTATTCTTGTTCTAAGAATCCAACTATCAGTTCGCAAACTAGCCTATTCCATGTTCACGGTTCTAGAAACTGTGGTATGTTTGGTAGAGCGCGAACAGCACTGTTCGCGAACCAGGCTTGTACGTGCGAAATCGAACGGCAAAAATTTTTTGGCGAACAGCGAACTACGGGCACGGGCTGTTCTCAATTCTCCCTTTTTTGGGGCTAGCGTCCTTTTTTTTGCTAGCCATCAATTAATACCGATATACCGGTATAGCACAATTCACAATCTATATATTATACAAATAATTTACATACACAAATTCATAACAAATTCATACACAATGAAATAAATAATAATTCCTACACAATAATTTAAATAATAATTAACATAATTAGTACAAATTTTGGGTTTTAACCCAATTATATAAAATTTACAAAAATTATACAAATTTTCGGTTTTAACCCAATTTCAATTATACAAATTTCGGGTTTTAACCCAATTCCAAAATCCATAAACAAAAATTAACCTTAATTTTTCGGATTTAGCCATTTAACACAAATATTTAACCAAATCCATTAGCAGTGAGAGGATGGTGTACCTTACTCGTCGTAGAGGTGGTGCAGTCGAGTCGAGAGAGAAAGAGAGCAGTGAGAGTGGCACAATCGAGTCGAGGGAGAGAGAGAGGCAGTGGAGAGGGAGGGAGAGGCGGTGTGGAGAGAAAGGAGAGGCAGTGGATCGAAAGGAAGAGGCAGTGGAGAGTAGATCGAGAGGGTGAGGCAGTTGAGAGGAAAAGAGTCGAGAGAAAGAGGAGGCAGCAGCTAGGTTTTGGACATAGAAAAATTCTCGCGCAGAGAGAGACAGCTTAATTGGTTTTGACGGAATTTTGTTTTAAATTGATCTTTAGTACCGGTTTTTCTAAAAAACCAGTACTAAAGAAAGACAGAATTTTTTTTTTTTTTTGACAACTCTTTAGTACCGATTTGTTATTACAAACCGATACTAAAAAGAGCATCTTTAGTACCGATTTTTTAGAAAAAACGGTACTAAAGAGAGGCAGAATTTTGATTGTTTTGACAACCCTTTAGTACCGATTTTTAATAAAAAATCGGTATTAAAAATAATATCTTTAGTACCGATTTTTAGAAAAACCGATACTAAGATAAACCGTTTTTTTTCGCCAACATTTTAGCACCGGTTTTTCTAAAAAACCGGTACTAAAGATAAACCCTAAAAATTACGAAATTGCCACTAACTATTTTTTATACCGGTTTTCTAAAAAACGTGTATTACTGTAGCGGTACTAAAGCTTTTATTTTGGCGTAGTGTTAACAGCCTCATCCTGGCCAATGAAGCGGCTGTGGAGGATTTCCTCCATTTTGAAGAGGCGTTTTAATTCGTCAGATGAAACTTTACCAACTTGGATGCCACTCCACAAAGTGACGATATGTTCAATATCAGCTTCAGTGACAACTGGACCATGTTCCCCGAATTCGCTCTCAGCCATGCTCTCCTTAGTGACAACTGAAGCAGCTTCTTCAATCAAGTCAATTGGTTTAACAGGGAGGAACGGATCACTGTCACAGTCACAGAAAAAGAAAAAATATTCATCTAAATTGATTGACAGAAGTACAACACCTCAAGAAATAAGCACCCAGAACAGAAAAGGAACCACACAAAAGCAAAAAAAAAAAAAAATCACATTAAACAACTTGCCTAAGAAACTCTTGAGACAGCTCAACAGCAGCAACAAGAGCCCCATCAGTGTAGCGGACGTTGTGATCGATCTCATACGTGTCGCCGAGGCCATGAAGAATTTGTATTGTTTCATCAACGGTTTGTTCACGGACCTCAACGAGCTGAAACAATTTCTGAAGTGTTAGGTCCTTTTCTATTCTTGTAGCACCAATACACTGTTAAATTACAGAATATAAACAATTATCAGTAGAGGATAAATTTAAGTCATCTATTAAGTTTTGCTAGTAAACTCGAGAGTACCCGAAATTTTGCTAGTAAACTTGAGAGTTTCTTTAGTACCTATTTTTTTAGAAAAACCGGTACTGAAGATAAGCCGTTTTTTTTTATTTGTTTGCCAACATTTTAGCACCGGTTTTTCTAAAAAACCAGTACGAAAGATAAACCCTGAAAATTACGAAATTGCCACTGACTATTTTTTATACCGGTTTTCTTAAAAACGGGTATTAATGTAGTGGTACTAAAGCTTTTTTTTGGCGTAGTGTTTTAACCTTGATGTATTATAAACCATGAATTCAAGGTCCGGAAAAGTGTCCTTTTGTGGGTAATTGAGAGAGACCATTAGATACACACACACACGAGTGTGTTTGACAAAGGGTGTGAACTAGAACAAGTTTTGTTCTTATTCTTTTGCTAATTCTACTTTCATGGTTTTGGTGGAACTAGAACAAGTCCTTGTTCCATGTTTGGATTCTAGTTCTTATTCTTGTTCTAAGAATCCAACTATCAGTTCGCAAACTAGCCTATTCCTTGTTCACAGTTCTAGAAACTGTGGTATGTTTGGTAGAGCGCAAACAGCACTCTTCGCGAACCAGGCTTTTTCGTGCGAAATCGAACGACAGAAAATTTTTGGTGAACAGCAAACTACGGGCACGGGCTGTTCTCAATTCTCCCTTTTTTGGGGCTAGCATCCTTGTTTTGCTAGCCATCAATTAATACCGATATACCGGTATAGCACAATTCACAATCTATATATTATACAAATAATTTACATACACAAATTTATAACAAATTCATACACAATGAAATAAATAATAATTCATACACAATAATTTAAATAATAATTAACATAATTAATACAAATTTTGGGTTTTAACCCAATTTCAATTATACAAATTTCGTGTTTGAACCCAATTCCAAAATTCATAAACAAAAATTAACCTTAATTTTTCGGATTTAATCATTTAACACAAATATTTAACCAAAATCCATTAGCAGTGAGAGAATGGTGTACCTTACTCGTCGTAAAGGTGGTGCAGTCGAGTCGAGGGAAAAAGAGAGCAGTGAGAGTGGTGCAATCGAGTCGAGGGAGAAAGAGAGACAGTGGAGAGGGAGGGAGAGGCAGTGTGGAGAGAGAGGAGAGGCAGTGGATCGAAAGGGAGAGGCAGTGGAGAGTAGATCAAGAGGGTGAGGCAGTGGAGAGGAAGAGAGTCGAGAGAGAGAGGAGGCAGCAGCTAGGTTTTGGACTTAGAAAAATTCTCGCGCAGAGAGAGGCAGCTTAATTGGTTTTGGCAGTATTTTGTTTTAAATTGATCTTTAGTACCGGTTTTTCTAAAAAACAGGTACTGAAGATAGACAGAATTTTGATTTTTTTGACAACTCTTTAGCACCGGTTTTTATTAAAAATCAGTACCAAAAATAGTATCTTTAGTACCGGTTTTTTAGAAAAACCAGTACTAAAGATAGGCAGAATTTTGATTTTTTTGACAACCCTTTAGTACCGACATTTAATAAAAACCGGTATTAAAAATAGTATCATTAGTACAGGTTTTTTGAAAAACCAGTAATAAAGAGAAACCGTTTTTTTTAATTTTTTCTCCAACATTTTAGCATCGGTTTTTCTAAAAAACCAGTACTAAAGATAAACCCTGAAAATTACGAAATTGGCACTGACTATTTTTTATACCGGTTTTCTTAAAAACGAGTATTAATGTAGTGGTACTAAAGCTTTTTTTTGGCTTAGTGTTAACAGCCTCATCCTGGCCAATGAAGCAGCTGTGGAGGATTTCCTCCATTTTAAAGAGGCGTTTTAATTCGTCGGATGAAACTTTACCAACTTGGATGCCAGTCCACATAGTGACAATATGTTCAATATCAGCTTCAGTGACAACTGGACCATGTTCCCCAAATTCGCTCTCAGCCTTGCTCTCCTCAGTGACAACTGAAGCAGCTTCTTCAATCAAGTCAATTGGTTTAAGAGGGACGAACCGATCACTGTCACAGTCACAGAAAAAGAAAAAATATTCAACTAAATTGATTGACAGAAGTACAACACCTCAAGAAATAAGCACCCAGAACAGAAAAGGAACCACACAAAAGCAAAAAAAAAAAAAATCACATTAAACAACTTGCCTAAGAAACTCATGAGACAGCTCAGCAACAGCAACATGGGCCCCATCAGTGTAGCGGACGTTGTGATGGATCTCATACGTGTCGCGGAGGCCACGAAGAATTTGCATTGTTTCATCAACGGTTGGTTCATGGACCTCAAGGAGCTGAAACAACTTCTAAAGTGTTGGGTCCTTTTCTTTTCTTGTAGCACCAATACACTGTTAAATTACATAATATAAACAATTATCAGTAGAGGATAAATTTAAGTCATCTATTAAGTTTTGCTAGTAAACTTGATAGTACTCGAAATTTTGCTAGTAAACTTGAGAGTATTTTTAGTACCAGTTTTTTAGAAAAATCGGTACTAAAGATAAGCCGTTTATTTTTTATTTTTTCACCAACATTTTAGCACCGGTTTTTCTAAAAAACCGGTACTAAAGATAAATACTGAATATTGCGAAATTGCCACTGACTATTTTTTATACCGATTTTCTTAAAAACGGGTATTAATGTAGTGGTACTAAAGCTTTTTTTTTGCGTAGTGTTTTAACCTTGATGTATTATAAATCATGAATTCAAGGTCCGAAAAAGTGTCCTTTTTGTGGGTAATTGAGAGAGACTATTACACACACACACACACACGAGTGTGTTTGGAAAAAGGTGTGAACTAGAACAAGTTTTGTTCTTATTCTTGTTCTAATTCTACTTTCATGGTTTTGGTGGAACTAGAACAAGTCCTAGTTCCTTGTTTGGATTCTAGTTCTTATTCTTGTTCTAAGAATCGAACTATCTGTTCGCAAACTAGCCTATTCCTTGTTCACAGTTCTAGAAACTGTGGTATGTTTGGTAGAGTGCGAACAACACTGTTCGCGAACCAGGCTTGTTCGTGCGAAACCAAACGGCAGAAAATTTTTGGCGAACAGCGAACTACAGGCTGTTCTTAGTTCTTCCTTTTTTGGGGCTAGCGTCCTTTTTTTGCTAGCCATCTATTAATACCGATATACCGGTATAGCACAATTCACAATCTATATATTATACAAATAATTTACATACACAAATTCATAACAAATTCATATACAATGAAATAAATAATAATTCATACACAATAATTTAAATAATAATTAACATAATTAATACAAATTTTGGGTTTTAACCCAATTATACAAAATTAACAAAAAATATACAAATTTCCGATTTTAACCCAATTTCAATTATACAAATTTCGAGTTTTAACCCAATTCCAAAATCCATTAACAAAAATTAACCTTAATTTTTCAGATTTAACCATTTAACACAAATATTTAACCAGAACCCATTAGCAGTGAGAGAATGATGTACCTTACTCGTCGTAGAGGTGGCGCAGTCGGGTCGAGGGAGAAAGAGAGCAGTGAGAGTGGCGCAGTCGAGTCGAGGGAGAGAGAGAGAGGTAGTGAAGAGGGAGGGAGAGGCAGTTTGGAGAGAGAGGAGAGGCAGTGGATCGAAAGGGAGAGGCAGTGGAGAGTAGATCGAGAGGGTGAGGCAATGGAGAGGACGAGAGTCAAGAGAGAGAGGAGGCAGCAGGTAGGTTTTGGACATAGAAAAATTCTCGCGCAGAGAGAGGCGGCTTAATTGATTTTGGCGGCATTTTGTTTTAAATTGATCTTTAGTACCGGTTTTTCTAAAAAACCGGTACTAAAGATAGACAGAATTTTGATTTTTTAGACAACTCTTTAGTACCGATTTTTTATTAAAAATCGGTACTAAAAATAGTATCTTTAGTACCGGTTTTTTAGAAAAATCGGTACTAAAGATAGGCAGAATTTTGATTTTTTTTGACAACCCTTTAGTATCGGTTTTTTATTAAAAACCGGTAATAAAAATAGTATCTTTAGTACCGGCTTTTTAGAAAAATCGGTACTAAAGATAAACCGTTTTTTTTTTATTTTTTCGCCAACATTTTAGCATCGGTTTTTCTTAAAAATCGGTACTAAAGATTGTTACGAAATTGCCACTGACTATTTTTTATATCGATTTTCTTAAAAACGGGTATTAATGTAGTGGTACTAAAGTTTTTTTTTGGCGTAGTGTTAACAGCCTCATCCTGGCCAATGAAGCAGCTGTGGAGGATTTCCTCCATTTTGAAGAGGCGATTTAATTCGTCAGATGAAACTTTACCAACTTTGATGCCAGTCCACAAAGTGACGATATGTTCAATATCAGCTTCAGTGACAACTGGACCATGTTCCCCGAATTCGCTCTCAGCCTTGCTCTCCTCAGTGACAACTGAAGCAGCTTCTTCAATCAAGTCAATTGGTTTAACAAGGAGGAACCGATCACTGTCACAGTCACAGAAAAAGAAAAAAAATATTCAACTAAATTGATTGACAGAAGTACAACACCTCAAGAAATAAGCACCTAGAACAGAAATGGAACCACACAAAAGCAAAAAAAAAAAAAAAATCACATTAAACAACTTGCCTAAGAAACTCATGAGACAGCTCAGCAACAGCAACATGGGCCCCATCAGTGTAGCGGACGTTGTGATGGATCTCATACGTGTCGCGGAGGCCACGAAGAATTTGCATTGTTTCATCAACGGTTGGTTCATGGACCTCAACGAGCTGAAACAACTTATGAAGTGTTGGGTCCTTTTCTTTTCTTGTAGCACTAATACACTGTTAAATTACAGAATAAACAATTATCAGTAGAGGATAAATTTAAGTCATCTATTAAGTTTTGCTAGTAAACTTGAGAGTACCCGAAAGTTTGCTAGTAAACTTGAGAGTATCTTTAGTACCGGTTTTTTAGAAAAACCGGTACTAAAGATAAACCGTTTTTTTCGCCAACATTTTAGCACCGATTTTTCTAAAAAACCGGTACTAAAGATAAACCCTGAAAATTATGAAATTGCCATTGACTATTTTTTATACCGGTTTTCTTAAAAACGGGTATTAATGTAGTGGTACTAAAACTTTTTGTTGGCGTAGTGTTTTAACCTTGATGTATTATAAACCATGAATTCAAGGTTCGGAAAAGAGTCCTTTTTGTGGGTAATTGAGAGAGACTATTATACACACACACACACACGAGTGTGTTTGGCAAAGGGTGTGAACTAGAACAAATTTTGTTCTTATTCTTGTTTTAATTCTACTTTCATGGTTTTTGTGGAACTAGAACAAGTCCTTGTTCCTTGTTTGGATTCTAGTTCTTATTCTTGTTCTAAGAATCGAACTATCTGTTCGCAAACTAGCATATTCCTTGTTCACAGTTATAGAAACTGTGGTATGTTTGGTAGAGCGCGAACTGCACTGTTCGCGAACCATGCTTGTTCGTGCGAAACCAAACGGCAGAAATTTTTTGGCGAACAGCAAACTACGAGCTGTTCTCAGTTCTTCTTTTTTGACAAATAATGAATAGCGAACAAGAACTGGGAGCGGAAACCAACGTTGTTCTATATTCGTTGTTCGCGCCTTTGTTCACATGTCTCCCAAACATAGCCTCGGGAACAAAGAACAAGCTCGAGTTCCTTGTTTGCATTGTTCGTGAGATGTTTTGTGAGCACCGAACTAGTCTAGTTCGTGTCTTTCCCAAACATACCAATGTTGGAAAATAATTGGACTTTAACTTTTCAACAACCGAATCGTCACTCATCAGATATACATTATTTTCAGTTAGTTGGATTTAGGATGATTTCGTCACATTTTGAACGTGCGGAACAAAATACCATTATAGAAAATTTGGACAGCACTTTCACTGGTTGGTGAGGGAACATAGTATTTGAAAATGAATATTTGCAAAATCAACTTAGAAACCGAGTTTCAAAAAAAAATTAAATGATTTCCTCTAATCTGCACCTTTCAATGATTTGTTTTCGTTTAAAATGCAGGACTAATATGAGAACGGTGCATCTTTATTTAGAAACGAGAAGGAATATATTAAAATTTTTTATATGACAACAATCATAACCTATAACTAAAACATTTTCTTTTACAAATGCTTCATAGTGACTCTGTCAAGATATATAAGTCATAACATATCTTATTTTTAATTTAGATCGGCAATATATTAAATTCAATTTAGCATTGATAACATTTTTTTTAGAAAAGCTTGACGGCGGCCGCCAAGTAAGCATTGATAACATTGAACCGTAAGTTTTAAAGCAGCTCGAATAATGACTGAAGATGATTTTCAAATCAAACATTATTTTAATATAAATGTCAAGAAAATATCTGTAGATTAATTGTCTAAATATGTATTTGATATTTGATTTGTTATCATAGTTGTCAAACCCAGTAAATTTGGAAATTTTGCTCAGTAATAGAAATAGAAGTTGTATGGTCGTGAGCACCAGTAAAAGTAAAAAACTAAAAAAAACACCAGAACTAGGACGCACGGCATTGTTCTTCACCTGACGATGTGATTGATCAATCAGGGGCCCATCCATCGCCAAGCTCTTTCGTCACCTCCCAACTTTCTAAGACAATAATTTCTTGAGTGGTCAGAGTTCGGACAACATTACAACAATTCAATGGGCATCGCCAAGCTCTTTCGTCACCTCCTTTCTAACATAATCATTTCTTGAGTGGTCAGAGTTCAGATAACACTACAACAGTTAATGGGCATTGAAAGTTGCTTCCAACAAGCAATGCTCCGTTCAATCGAATAAGAGTAAGACAGTTAATGGGCATTGAAAGTTACAAGCAATGCTCCGTTCAATAGATTAAGAGTAAGGTGCGCTGCCAATAGTTTGGTTACCTCCGATACCAACATTTTACTATTAAGTTATTTTTTTTTCAAATTTTAAAATTCCAACGTTAAATTCAAACCGTTGATCTTATTTAGTTTAACGAACAATTCATTTATTTTTCTATTTATTGATTGAGTATCAAATAAATTCAAAAAATTACAAAACTTATATGAAAACGCATTACTCGTTAAACTATTTAACGTTTGAATTTTAAAATTTAAAAAATAACTTAATAGCAAAATGTTGACATTTGGGGACAATCAAAATATTGATAGCAGAACTTCCTCATAATAAATAGTGCATATCTATCATTCATTTGCCCGATTGTCGAAGATATTTGTTTTGGTTATCTGTCAAAGCAAAACAGTTTCCAAGTTGTTCAGTATAGTCCTAGAATTAAATCTGAACGGCGACCCAAAACTAACACAAAACTACCAGAATTGTTTGAAGCCAATAATCTATTTAAATTCTGAAAAGGACAATATAGAATACTGATAAACAAACAATCACTAGCATAATGATTAATTTCGGTAAAATTTGATATGCTAAGTGTCTCTCACTCCTACACAATACCAGGGATATAAACTAAATAGCTTATAACAATAAACAAAAGCATATAGGATATATATATACACATCAATTGGGATCTTAATTGAAAAATGACTTCAAGGAGATCAACAATTATCCAATAAAACATCATTTACTACTTACGAGTAATACTACTGTCCTCAGAAGGTACCATGCGACTTAAATTCTTCCAATCTACATCTCCTGCATTTGACTCCCAATTATGAAAAGACCTTGTTAAAAATAACTCATCCAGCAACAATTTTGGAAACTGGTGTGCACAATCCATAAAGATGTTGCCAATTGAAATTTTCAAGCTTAATTCTATAAGCATTCCTTAAAATGTAAAGAAAAAAATGGGAAAAAAAAAGAATTTAGAAACTTGTTATTACTTTTTCAGGGCCTTGGAGGAATATTTTAGTTCACCAATGGGAGGAATAGACAAGTATAAATGCAATGTTTCATGAATTTTATTCATTAACCTACACATTATTTCTATGGAAAACAAATTAAATGGCTAACTATTATTATTTTCATTACCCTTCTTCCGCAAGGAATTAATGAAAGGGACTTTACCCAACCAACCATTCAAACTTGACACATTATCAGCTCTCTCCCCATCCTCACTAGTCTCCCTCTCTCTCCAAAACTTAATCACACATAACCTTTCCTCCTCAGTTGATCTTTGTAAAGCAATCCTTGAACCAAATCCTTTCTCTCTCATGACCTGACAAATGTCATATGGGTCATTTTCACTCAGTGCAACCATGTAAATTAACCCATTAACTGATAATAACTCATCCACCACATTTAAAATTCTATCTATGACAATTCTGCCCTGAAATCCACCCGCCCAAGATGCGACAATACCATCTGCCCCAACTTCATCCTCAGGTGTTGGTACATATGGTGGATTGATCACCAGCACATCAATGCTTTTCTGGAGGCGTTTTTGGAGCGACAAGGCAATATCAGTCGCCACCACTTCAACATGCACCCCATGATTGGCTGAGGTCTGGAGTGTGGTATGGGTTGCATGCAGGTTTATGTCAGTTGCGTAGAATTGGGTCCCGGGGCAATATTGGGAGAGAATTAAAGCTAGAGATGTTATCACATAGCCAGAACCACAGCCAATTTCTAGACAAAATTTGGGATTTTGGTTGATGAGATTCGACCGGTCAGCCAAGAGTGCATCAACTAGGAGAAATGAGTCATCACATGGTTCATACACTTCTGGATGACTACTTACAAGCTGAATTTTTGCAATTTTTGGCATACTTTCAGGTGACATCTGAAAAAGAAAATAGATAATTAATAAAATAATGAAGAATAGTATCACCATATGAGAATTAATTACATGGAAACATCTTTGAATTCACAAATAATTATTTTCATCTTTCTAAAATCCAAAGGGACATAAAAATTTAAGCAGAAAAGAAAGTTCATCTTACAAATATTTTTTGCGGCTCTTTCCTTCCTTCTGAGGTACTTGCAAGTTCCATCTCGTGAAGATGCTCCATACCTAGCAACCAGTACAAATGAAACACAAATTATAAGAATTTATACACAAAAAATTACTGTCTTGCGTTGCAGGGCTCAGTACTGACTCATACCAAACTAAGCTACAACCTGTTCAAAGCTGCTAGACACAGATAGAGGCTGAACCTCTGAGATGCTCAACTATGGTGTCAGATGCAGACAATTCCAAACTAAACTGGTAAGGAAAGGATTGGCACAGTTCACATATCCATAGAATACTGGTACAGGAATCAACGAGCCAGTACATCTCACAATAACACAAGTTGTACCAGGAGTGTCCCAGAGAGAACCAGCCTGCACAACTCAATTAAACTACAGGAAATAGCAGAGAAACAACAGGATAATTCGTTTAGGCCAAAACCAGGAAATTCAGTCTTGCAACTTGGTACAGTTTCACCATGTTACACACATAATTTGTGGATTAATTGGTTTTTAAGGTAGACCAAATTGAAATAATCTGAAGCCAACCAGCAGAGTACCACATTGTTCCTTGTAAACATAACTTGTGCTAATGAGAAAGAGAGAGAGATGGGTATACCTCGTGGATTATAGAAGTCCTTGTGATTGTTGAATTTGTCGATAGGGTTTCAGGGCGACGCCGCAGCAGATCACGCCGTATCTCGTCGTGGAATTGCTTTTCGCACGCCGAGTCGATGCTCCAAATTTGTGTAAAAAGACTAAAATACCCTGTGCGCTCTTACTCCCTCTAATGGGCGACAACGGGCTGTGGCGAATGGGAGGTGTGGTGGAATGGGGAGAAGGAGGCGGCGGCGGGAGGCAGAGGCGCAAGGCGACGTCGTACAGTGAGAGGCGGCGATATTATATTTGAGGTCGACGCAAACCAACCAGAGGATATTTTGGTCATTTACAAAAGTGTGCAGTGCATCGCTAAATGTGAGCGTGAGAATAGCAGGAGACCAGATCTAGGCACTCTTTTCGAAATGGAGAGATCCAGTACATTCAAAAAAACGAGAGCAGTAGATACCGTTGAAAACAATGTTCGGTACAACTACAAAAAGATAAAACACGCAATGACGCCGAATAATCAATGCAACCGTACTTTTTTTTTTTTTTTTAATCTCCCCAGTTTCCACTCACCACCACTGGCGCTACCACTTCTCCTCCCTCTCTCTCTCTCTCTCTCTGACAAATGGACCCACCACAACCCTCGCCGTCTTCAACCACTCCCGCGACCACACCTCGCACCCGCCCGAAACGACGCGCCGCTGCCTCCATTTCCTACGACGAGTCGCTGGTCGACCTGACACTGCGGGACCACCTCGCGCCGTCTCCGCAGTCGTCTAGAAGGCGCCAGCTCACCACAGAAGCGGCGCGTCAGAAGGAGACCAATACGGAGGCCATGATCGCCTTCTCTCTCGGATTCCCCATCGATACTGTCCTTGAACTGGAGAAATCCACTCTCTCCGTCCCGCTCGACACGCCTGAGCAGAGAAACGACTATATTGTTGTCAGAAATCACATACTCGCCACGTGGAGACATGATGTCAGGTCTTGGTTGTCAAAATCGCACATTAAGGTAAACTTTTTTTTTTTTTTTTATTGATTTGGTTAATTTACCGTTGTATTGTTGCTTATTCCAATGGAGGCAAATTCAACAAGATCATAGGCTTTGTTAGGCTTTTAAGTACAAGAAACAACCAAAGAGGACAACTATTTTTAATTTTAAACTAAGTTGGTACTGGTATGAATTGGTACAACTGGCAGTTAATCTTTGTTGAGGCAAGAAGCAGGCGGCTTTCAGAAATTTGAATTAAGTATTGCTCACGTCCTTGGCCATTCTAAAAAGATTGATGGATATGATAAGAAATATAATTACTCCTAGCATTTACACATCTGTTCTATTTGGCCCGAAATAGATACATTGCTTTATTCCTACCTAATGTTGGAAATCTTCTGAGGTCTTTTATCCTTATATTGAAATTCTTCCTGTGTCTTTAGGAACCTTTATCTAAGCCCATAAAGGGATGATAGGAGCCACTGAAGCACAACAACCAATTAATATCTGAAGTTCACTTGTGTGATATATTTGTAGTAACTACTAACTATGGCTTTATAATAGTT
>JAMQYH010000038.1:0-22500 GCA_027562975.1 Rhynchospora breviuscula
ACGAGCAGGACGTGCTCTGGATGAATCAATCTTTTATCAGGCAATCTTATTGGGAGTAACAAGGGCCTCTCTGAATACTCAAAGTTTCATATCCGAAGCAAGTTTTCAAGAAACTGCTCGAGTTTTAGCAAAAGCTGCTCTGCAAGGTCGTATTGATTGGTTGAAAGGGCTGAAAGAAAACGTTGTTCTGGGAAGGATTTTACCTATTGGTACTGGATTGAAAAAATGTGTACATCCTTCAAGACACGAGAAAAGTTTTGCTTTAGAAAAAAAAACAAAAAGTCTATTTGAGTTGGAAATGATAGAGATTATGTTACATCATAAAGAATTATGATGTTCTGACGTAACAAATAATCTTTATGAGACAAATTCTGATGAAACGTTATAAAAATCTTTTTTTTTTTATGGGATTTCACTATTCTTTACTTAAATATTAAAACGAAAACATATTCATTTTTTCCTTTAACTAGAATTTTGGAACTCAATCTGATTATGGATTTTTGAATCAATCGAGTCAGAATAAATCAAATAAGTAATTCAAAAAGTTGGTTAGGGTTTGTGTCATGCATCAATGGTGAATTACCGGTAGAAGGTTCCATCGGAACAATTATTTATTTCAAGGTACATCGTTTTTTATTATTAAAAAAAAGAAAAAACAAAAAGGAAGTGAGAGAGAAAATGATAAGAAGATATTGGAACATTAATTTGGAAGAGATGATTGAAGCAAGAGTTCATTTAGGTAATAGTCAAAAGAGATGGAATCCTAGAATAACTCCTTATATCCTTGCAAAGGGCAAACACAAACGTAAAGGTATACATATTACAAATCTCGCTAAAACTGCTCGTTTTTTATCAGAAGCTTGTGATTTACTTTTTGATGCAGCAAGTCAAGGAAAAAACATTTTAATCGTAGGTACTAAACAATTACCCGAAAAAGCTGCGGATTCAGTAGGGTTGGCTGCAATAAGGGCTCGGTGTCATTATGTTAATAAAAAATGGTTTCGTGGTATGTTAACAAATTGGGTCATTACACAAGCAAAACTTCGTAAGTTAAGGGACTTAAAAGTATTAGAAAATACGGGCCAATTCAAGTATCTTCGCAAAAGAGATGCAGCAATATTGAAGAGAAAATTAGCTATTTTGCAAAGATACCTCAGCGGAATCAAATATATGAAGGAGTTACCTGATATTGTAATCATCATTGATCAGCAAACAGAATATATAGCTCTTCGAGAATGTATTACTTTGGGTATTCCGACAATTTGTTTAATCGATACAAATTGTGATCCAGATCTTGTAGATATTCCAATTCCAGCCAATGACAATGATAAAGTTTCAATTCGATGGATTCTTAACAAATTAGTGTCTGCAATTTGCGAGGGTCATTCTAGCTATATAAAGAATCATTATAAAGAATCATTTCAATAAAGAATTATAAGATTCTTGAATAAGAATCTTATTCGAGTATTTTGAATAATAATTTTATTATTGGCCAACATTATATTGATCCAATTATTATTTTACCCTTGTTGCTAATTATTTTTTATCTTGAATTACTAAAGATAACGAAATGGGAATTCTTTTATTCTTTATGGACGTTGACAAGATCCTTTCATTTAGTAGTATAGCACCTTAGGATGGGGATAGCCTTATGGCTCTTTCCAAGAAAACTCCTTTTCTATTTCAAAATAGAAAAAGGCCTTCCTTGGATTTGAACTGATAACTTTTGGTTTCACAGATATTTTTCTACGATTCCAAAATACGGGGAAAAAGTTAGAGAGAACAACTCTCTTTTGCGTTAAAGAGAAACGAGCAATTCGAATTAGTTAGGGTTAAATAACAATTTATTAATATGAATAGAATCCATGTTGTTTATGAAAAAAAACAAGAGTGGCACTCCTAGAAAAGATAACAACGGGAAAAGACGACTTGTGTATGAAGGAACCATTGTGGAACCGATCAAAGATATCCTTTTCCACGTGCGTTTGGATCATAATAATCAAATCGTTCTGGGTTATCTCTCTGGCAATATACGTCGTAATCATGTACTCGTGGTACTGGGGGATAGAGTCAAGATCGAAATCAGTGAGTTTGATTCAAAAAAAGGAAGGATTTTGTATCGGTTTCCCCGAGTATTATCAAAACCTCATGGGATAGAACAAACGACAGATGATCATAAAGCAATGGAGAATCCCACTTCTCCTGAATCATTGTTGGACCCAGAAAGCACAAATTCAATGAGCGGCGATTCAGCAGAGGAAAGAGATAACAAAGAAACAAAGCCTAACCAAGATTAGGTGGATTCAGTTGATTTTTCTGGAAAAGATCTCGGTTAATTTAACCATATTCTTTTCTTTACCCGTCCGATAGATATGAACTATTATAAGTTAAACCAATGACTATTCATGATTCCATATTGAATCAATTCCATACTGTTTCTAAATAAAATTAGAAGACTGTCATGATAAAACTTCGTTTGAAACGATGTGGTAAAAAGCAACGTGCGACTTGAAGGACATAATTGTCTGTGGATTTTGATATCCACCATTTTCTATAGTAATGAAGATGCTCTTGGCTCGACATAATCTGTTCTGTTCTGTCAAAAACCTAATTTATATTAGGTTGTCAGTAAACAGTACATGATGGAGCTCGAGATAAAAAGACTTGATTGTTTATCAAACAGGGGAAAGGATCTAGGGTTATTGAGAATTCATTAATAAAATTCAATGAATTTAGACCAACTTTGTAAGTATATTCTTAGCATCGAAATCAAAAAGCGAAAAACCAATTCGAACAATTGGAAAAAATAGAAAGAAAGGTTGTTGGAAACTGGTAAAACTCTTTTGATCATAAGGTGGAATGGGAGTGAATCCTTCGTATTTTATTTATAAAGAAAAGAAGGAAATCAAAAAGAAGGTATGTTGCTTTCCTTTTGACAGGAATAAAGGTCTCCGAAGTAATGTATAAACCCAAAGATTCTAGAAAGAAAATAGAAAAGATTCCGGAACAAGAAAACACTATTTGAAATTGTCTCAACAATGGAATTGATAATATTGACAGGTATAAGTAGGTTAGAGATAAGACAAGCAAAAGAGTTTCGAGACAGCTCAAGAAATCAATAAGAATTTTCCTTTGAACTTTTTCAAAAATATTATTATTTAACTTGAGTTATGAGTATGAATGCTATTTTTTTTTCTGTAACGAAAGGAAAAAGGAGTCTATTTGAATCATAGTCTAATTCATGATTTGATTATCCCATTTTCCATTCTATTCAGAAATTTGTAACATTTTTCTTGAGCCGTATGAGATGAAAATCTCATATACGTTTCTGGGGGACCTTTTTTTTATCTATATCTATCCCAATGAGCCATCTATCGAATCGTTGCAATTGATGCTAGGTCTCGAAGAGAAGGAAAAGATCTTGGAAAACTGGGTCTTTATGATCCAATAAAGAAAAAAACTTATTTAAACGTTCCTGCTATTCTTTATTTTCTTGAAAAAGGTGCTCAACCTACAGAGACTGTTCATGATATCTTAAGGAAGACAGAATTCTTTAAGGAAAGAGGTTTGGGTTAATGAAAGCAAGGAAAGAACGAGATTTTGGCATATAAAAAGAAAAAATATATAAAACCTTAAGTAGGAGAGAAGTAGGGGAGTTTGTATTTCTATTTTTCGAAATATTGAGTTCCTATTGACAAATTATATTTGATCAATACAATATTGTATATGATCAAATATAATTTGATCGTAGATCAATAGATCGATTTAGTTCGTTCTCTATCTTTTCTTCACTTTATTCAAACATTCGATTTATTCAAATATTCCGTTTGTATTTTATCTTAATACAAGATATCGTCTTTAATAAAGACGAAGAATTCAAGAAGAAGAATTTGATCAAAAAAGAAAATAAAAATAGGAGATTTTTCATTTTGATTGGAATGGATTTCATAGTCGATTTTCGCAATTTTAGTAATTGAATTGAGATTTTTTTCTCGAATGATTTCTATGTCGTTAATTTCACGTATTGACAGACTTATGCAATAAAATTGATTTGATTTCGATCATATCTACCTGTCTCTTTATTTATCATTTATCTGGGGTTGCTAACTCAATGGTAGAGTACTCGGCTTTTAAGTGCGACTACGATCTTTTACACATTTGGATGAAGCAAAAAATTCGTCCAGACTTTTGGTAGAGTCTATAAGACCGCGACTGATCCTCAAAGGTAATGAATGGAAAAAACAGCATGTCGTAAGAATAATTTTATTCTTGAATTTTTTCAATTTATTTACTACTATTTCTCGATTTTCTTTTATTGAAAATCGAATTTTTGGAATTTCTTCTTAATCCGAATCTTTTAAAGTTCTCAAAAACTGTTTTGAGTTTTGGAAGAAAAAAGAAGGAGAAAAAAGGAATTTCCGAATTTTCGTTGGGTCTAGTGAATAAATGGATAGAGCCCTATGGCTCCAATTCGTTTTCAAATAAAAAAGAAACGAGCTTATGTTCTTCATTGGAACGATTTCCCGATCTAATTATATGTTAAAAATATATTAGTACCTGATCGGGGAAAAAATGGATGAGTTCTTTTATGATTGAACTTTAGATCTGATTCATTTTTGGAATGAATCCTAATTATTCTTTATTTTGAATTGGAGATTAATGTGTAGAAGAAACCGTATATTGATAAAAAAGATTGATTCCAAAATCAAAAGAGCAATTGGGTTTCAAAAATAAAAGATGTTTAACCTCTGAAATTCAAATCCGAACAAATCCATAAACTAATTGTATGGAAAAAAAAAAGAACAATATCGTTTTTTTGAATAGGTTGGACTACTCGTTTCTTTTCCGGAGTATTTTTGAATATTGATTTGATTCAATTAAATAATCAACACTCTGTTCTGACCATATTGCACTATGTATCATCTGATAAACCTAGAAAAGCCTCAATTCTTCTGGTTCAAGTAGACATGTCAATGAAAGAATTTCAAAAATACCTAGAAAAATATCATTTTCGTCAACAAAAATGTTTATATCCACTCCTTTTTCAAGAGTATATCTATGTATTTGCTTATGATTATGGTTTAAATGTTCCTTTTGAACCTGTGAAAAAGCTGATTCACTATGACAAGAAATCTAGTTTAATACTTATAAAACGTTTAATTACTCGAATGTATCAACCGAATTATTTGATGAATTCGGTTGTTCAAAATTGTAACCAAAATCAAATTAATGAGCCCAACCGTTTTTTTTATGCTCATTTTTTTTCTCAGATGATATCTGAGGGTTTTAGTGTTGTTATAGAAATTCCATTCTCCCTAGGATTTCGATTTTCCTCCTCTCGAAATCCAAAAGAAATATCAAAATTGCAAAATTTACGATCTATTCATTCAATATTTTCTTTTTTAGAGGAGAAATTCTTGTATTTAAATAATGTCTCGGACATACTAATACCTTATCCTATTCATTTTGAAATCTTAGTCCAAATTCTTCAATGTTGGATCCAAGATATTCCATCTTTGCATTTATTGCGATTCTTTCTCTTAGACTATTCTAATTGGAATAGTCTCATTATTTCAAAGAGACTGGTTTCTATATTTTCAAAAGAAAATAAAAGACTCTCTCGTTTCTTATATAATTCTTATGTATCGGAATATGAGTTTTTATTGCTGTTTATTCGTAAACAATCTTCTTGTTTACGATTAACATCTTTTGGAACCTTTCTTGAGCGAATCTATTATTATGGAAAAATAGAGCATTTTAGAATAGTGCATCAGACTTTTTTCCAAAGATCTATATGGTCCTTTACAGATCCTTTCATGCACTATGTTCGATACCAAGGAAAAGCAATTCTAGCATCAAAAGGGACCGATCTTTTTATGGAGAAGTGGAAATCTTATCTTGTCTGTTTTTGGCAATATTATTTTCATTTTTGGTCTCAATCGAATAGGTTTCATAGAAACCAATTCGAATGTTATTCATTGGACTTTCTTGGTTATTCTTCAAATGTAAAAAGAAATCATTTGGTGGTAAGAAGTCAAATACTAGAGTATTCTGTCTTAATAGACACTATTATTAAGAGATTTGATAATATAGTTCCAGTCATTCTTCTCATTAGATCATTGTCTAAAGCTTCACTTTGTACTGTAGTAGGACATCCTATTAGTAAGCCAATCTGGACAGATTTATCAGATTATGATATTATTAGTCGATTTGGTCGAATATGGAAAAATCTTTTCCATTTTTATAGTGGATCTTCTCAAAAGAGAATTTTGTATCAAATGAAGTATATACTTCGACTTTCGTGTGCTAGAACTTTGGCTCGTAAACATAAGAGTACAGTACGTACTCTTTTGCAAAGTTTAGGTCCAAGATTATTGGAAGAATTTCTTATAGAAGAAGAACAAGTTCTTTCTTTAGTCTTCAAAAAAAAAATGCATTTTTCTTTCCATAGATCAAACAAAGAACGTATTTGGTATTTGAATATTACCCATATTCATGATCTAATCAATCATGAGACCTAGAATTTCAATAGATTCGAAATCTGTTATCTTTGAAATAAAAAAAACAAAGAATTGGATTTTGAGAAATTAGGATTCTGAAATGCTCAAATTTACTACACGAACTTGGAGTTTATAGTTTAATCAACTCAATTAGTTTCAAATTAGTAAACTATCTTATCAAAATATCAATATGATATGTATACATAGAGAAAGTCGTGTGCAATGAAAAATGCAAGCACGATTTGGGGAGGGGTTTTTTCTTATTCTAGCAGACGAGACATTATCTACTCCATCCGATTAGCTCCGGGTTCGAGTCCCGGGCAACCCATAAAAACATTGGAATATTTTTCTCCTTTTTTTTACTATTTTGTAATGTTATAGTATGTTCTTTCATGATATGATCAAAAATAGATCTTTTTTTTTAGCATGGGTTGACGTTGAAATAAAACTATGCTACAATGGTTAATTAACAGGCCTTCTATCAATTAACCCATCTCTATTAATTCAAGTTCTAGTTAATATATGTGCTTGTTTTAGTTTAGCATGGGTTGACATTGAAATAGAACTATGCTATAATGGTTAATTAACAAGCCTTCTATCAATTAACTCATCTCTATTAATTCGAGTTCTAGTTAATATGTATGCTTGGGAGTCCTTGAGAATAGAATAAATCCAAATTTGATCATGACTGCAATTTTAGAGAGACGCGAAAGCACAAGTTTATGGGGTCGCTTCTGTAACTGGATTACCAGCACTGAAAATCGTCTTTACATTGGATGGTTCGGTGTTTTAATGATTCCTACCTTATTGACTGCAACTTCTGTATTTATTATTGCCTTCATTGCTGCTCCTCCGGTAGATATTGATGGTATTCGTGAGCCAGTTTCTGGCTCTCTGCTTTATGGAAACAATATTATTTCTGGTGCTATTATTCCTACTTCCGCAGCTATCGGTTTGCATTTTTATCCGATATGGGAAGCAGCATCTGTTGATGAATGGTTATACAATGGTGGTCCTTATGAGCTAATTGTTCTACACTTCTTACTTGGAGTAGCTTGCTATATGGGTCGTGAGTGGGAACTTAGTTTCCGTCTAGGTATGCGTCCTTGGATTGCCGTTGCATATTCAGCTCCTGTAGCAGCTGCTACTGCTGTTTTCTTGATCTACCCTATTGGTCAAGGAAGTTTTTCTGATGGTATGCCTTTAGGAATTTCTGGTACTTTCAACTTTATGATTGTGTTCCAGGCAGAACACAACATCCTTATGCATCCATTCCACATGTTAGGTGTAGCTGGTGTATTTGGCGGTTCCTTATTCAGTGCTATGCATGGTTCTTTGGTAACCTCTAGTTTGATCAGGGAAACCACTGAGAACGAATCTGCTAATGAGGGTTACAGATTCGGTCAAGAGGAAGAAACTTACAATATCGTAGCTGCTCATGGCTATTTTGGCCGATTAATCTTCCAATATGCTAGTTTCAACAATTCTCGTTCTTTACATTTCTTCTTGGCTGCTTGGCCTGTAGTAGGTATCTGGTTCACTGCTTTGGGTATTAGCACTATGGCTTTCAACCTAAACGGTTTCAATTTTAACCAGTCTGTAGTTGACAGTCAGGGTCGTGTTATTAATACTTGGGCTGATATCATCAACCGTGCTAACCTTGGTATGGAAGTAATGCACGAACGTAATGCTCACAACTTCCCTCTAGACCTAGCTGCTGCCGAAGTTCCTTCTATTGAAGGATAAGATAGGTTAAGACTGCTTTTTTTATAATATATAAAGGTAAGAGAAATACCCAATATATTGGTTTTTCAAACCAATATATTGGGTAAAGAAAGATACTTAGGGATATCGAAAATCCCTCTCTTGAGTAGGCATACCAAGAGATTGATAAAATCTCTTTATTGGGTAGGCATGTCCATGGGTCTCTAAAACCTCTTTTTAGGGTAAGCATATCCGGGGGTCTCTAAAACCTCTTTGAAAACCCTCTTTTTTTGTAAGCATACTTAGTTGGTTTATCAAAATATTAAGTTTCTATACAAAAGAAATAATAATATGGTAAGGAAAGAGAAATACTCAAGATTTTGAAAATCCACGGGTGTTTCTCTTTCCTTTTTTTTTGCTTTGTTTGATCCCTATTTTTTTTGATTCTTCATTACAGATTTATTATCGTTATCGTTTCTTGCATCTCTCGCGAAATTCCGCGTAGGCGCGAATTCTCCCAATTTGTGACCTATCATAGATTCTGTTATATAAATAGGTATATGTTCCTTTCCATTATGAATCCCGAATGTATGGCCAACCATTGAGGGTAGAATGCTAGATGCCCGAGACCAAGTGACTATTATCTCCTCCCCCCTTTTGATTTTTTCCATTTTTTCGAATAAATGATTAGCTACAAATGTTTTCTTTGGATTAGCTACAATTCTTTTCTTTGGATTAGCGACAATTCTTTTCTTTGGATTAGCTACAAATCTTTTCTTTGGATTAGCTACAATTCTTTCTTTTGGACCTATCACAGCTGATTACTCCTTTTTTGACATGTTAAAGATTGGCATTCTATGTCCAATATCTCGATCTAAGTATGGAGGTCAGAATAAATACAATAATGATGAATGCAAAAAAGAGAAAATCCTTTACCTAGATAAGGGGCGGATGTAGCCAAGTGGATCAAGGCAGTGGATTGTGGATCCACCATGCGCGGGTTCAATTCCCGTCGTTCGCCCATCCCATCGAATTTCCAAAATTCGATTTGGAATATTCCTATTTACGGCGACGAAGAATCAAACTATCACTATATTTTCTCCTTTTCCTACTTCTTCTTCCAAGCGCAGGATAACCCCAAGGAGTTACGGGTTTTTTTCTTCCAATTGGGGCTTTTCCTTCACCGCCCCCGTGGGGATGATCCACAGGGTTCATAGCTACTCCTCTTACTACAGGACGCTTACCTAGCCAACACTTCGATCCAGCTCTACCCAAACTTTTTCGGGTCACCCCAACATTACCCACTTGTCCGACTGTTGCTAAGCAGTTTTGGGATATCAAACGAACCTCCCCAGATGGTAATCTTAATGTGGCCGATTTACCCTCTTTTGCAATCAGTTTCGCTACAGCACCTGCTGCTCTAGCTAATTGTCCGCCCTTTCCATGTGTGAATTCTATGTTATGTATGGCCGTGCCTAAGGGCATACCGGTTGAAGTAGATTCTTCTTTTTTATCAAAAAAAACCCCTTCCCAAACTGTACAAGCTTCTTCCAAAGCATACGGCTTTCTAGATGTATATGATGATATAGAAAAAAATAGATCTTTTCATCGTATAATGAAGTATCACATGAGTGGATATATAGGAATCCTAATCTGCCGAATCATTCATGTTATCATCTTCTACATCCTAGGTCTCTCCGTTCCGTCATCTGGCTTATGTTCTTCATGTAGCATTCAGACCGAATGACTCTATCAAATTACGTCGATACTTCCACATATTACGGGTAACGTAGGAGACATCTCTTCGGCGGATCTTCATTACCACTGCTTAGCTTTCAATTCGCCTCTGACCATCAAATGAAATGTGAATAACCCGTCCTCCTCTCTTTGAAAGAAGAGGCGCTTCCGGTTCGGTACGTGCTTCAAACAATTTTCTCCATATTACCATATCTCTAGAGTCAATAATTCTCTATGAGAAACTACTGAACTCAATCACTTGCTGCCGTTACTCAACAGTTTTCTGTTGAGGTCTATTCCATAGAGGTACTCCAATTGGATCAGTGATCGATTTCTAGGTTTTGTCGTAAACCTAATTGGTTACTTCCAATTACGTAAATCAATAGTTCAAACCGCACTCAAAGGTAGGGCATTTCCCATTGATATAGGAACTTCTGCACCAGAAACAATGGTATCTCCAATTATAGCCCCTCTGGGATGTAAAATATATCTCTTCTCACCATTCCCGTAGTGTATAAGACAAATGTATGTATTTCGATTAGGGTCGTATTCTATGGTTACGATTCTACCAGATATGTCTTTTTGATTCCGTCGAAAATCGATTTTACGGTATAGACGCTTATGACCCCCCCCTCTATGCTTTGCAGTAATGATTCCTCTGGCATTACGACCTTTACTACAACGATGCCGTCCATAGATCAGATTATTTCGTGGATTGGATTTCATTTGACTGTCTACAGCTCCATTGCGTGTACTCGGACTAGAAGTTTTGTATAAATGTATCGCCGTGTTATTAAGTATTTTTCTTTAAGTTCTTTTCTTTAGAATCTCTAGAAGAGGTGGAATAGAATAACCTGGTGGAAGCGTAATGATCATATGCCTGTAATGGATTGTATGTCCCATAATAGGCCCCTTCTACCCTTTCGGGGTAGTCGATGACTATTCATAGCTATTACCTTAACACCAAAGAAGAGTTCAACCCAATACTTACTTGATTTCTGTCTTAGTTGATCCTGATTCGGCATTAGAAGTATGTATATTGATTCTTCCCCAATAACCGAAGACTTTTTCCTGTAACTACTCCATATTGGATTCCATCCATAACTCCAATTTCTTCCCTATGAGTCCCAGTATTGATCAGGATTCGAGTTCTTACTCTTCCTATGTTATGGTATGAATATACTATACCAATTCGTTATGGATAGATGATGAGATCCCATTGATAGAGAGAAAATTCCGATAGACTTATTGAACATTCCCATTAGCGTGCATCCAGTAGGAATTGAACCTACGAATTCGCCAATTATGAGTTGGGTGCTTTAACCATTCAGCCATGGATGCTTAACATAAGAGGTATCATCATAATCTAAAAGATGTATGATCATAATCATACACATTGGATTAAGAACGGGGTCAGAGGGATCAAAAACCGCTAATTCGTATAAAGCCATCGAACCGGCCCAACCAGCAACTAGAGCTGTGTGCATTATATGCACAGAAAGCAATCGACCGGGATCATTCAATACGACAGTATGAACACGATACCAAGGCAAACCCATGGAAATACCCCTTAAGAGAAATAGAAACTATGTCACTTTATTTTATCGCATTAAACTAAAAAGACTATATACTGTGTACCTCACCTTTTTTCAGTAGATTCTGTATCAGAAAGGGCTCATTTTGATTTCATCCCATTGAAAATCAAAATAAGGGAACAACTCTGTTCGTAAGAACAAAGAGAAGCAGATCTATTCTATACCCGATAAGTACCAATACGCAACGGGAAGATTGCATTATTATAATAACTTGTTGATCATTCGAATGATCAATCCCTTCGTTCCAGAATCCATTCTGTCTTACTCTATCAAAAAAGCCTTCCAATGGATCAAATAGAAGTGGAAAAAATAGAAGAAAAAGGAATGAAGGCAGGAATTCATGGATTTTCACGTTTCCTTATTCAAGTGAAGTAAAGTATCCGGATTTTCTGAACATCAGGGAAAGGTCTTTTTTACGGATAATCACAAGATCTTTTTATCAAGGAATGGGAATACTTTCAGTATTCCTTTAGTTAAGTATCCAGGTTCCAACAAAAAAACTTTGATCCACCAAAAACCCCGCGTTCAGGGAGGTCAATGTATTCAAAAAGGTCAAATTTTAGCAGACGGTGCCGCTACAGTTGGTGGGGAACTCGCTTGAGGGAAAAACATCTTGGTAGCTTATATGGTTACAATTTGTAAGATGCAGTACTAATTAGCGATATGAAGATATTTTGACGTCTTTTCACATTCGGAGATATGAAATTAAGACTTATGTAACAAATCAAGTCCCTGAAAGAATCAGTTAAAGAAATATTCTATAATATGGTTACAATTTGTAAGATGCAGTACTAATTAGCGATATGAAGATATTTTGACGTCTTTTCACATTCGGAGATATGAAATTAAGACTTATGTAACAAATCAAGGCCCTGAAAGAATCAGTTAAAGAAATATTCTATAATGAAGAAAAAAAAAACCAAAAAATCAAAAACCAAAAAATCAAAAACCAAAAAATCAAAAAGAGGAAAACATCAAAATGATCATCAACATTGTACAAACTTCTTGTAGTCAGATAAGGATAACGTTTTTTTTTTCGAATAATCTTAATAATCTTAAAGAAAAGGAGGAATTTTATGGTCAAAAAAAAGAAAAATAGAGCACATGATTGGATATCCGGCTGGATCTTGGACTGGAGAGAGATATTAAGAGAGATCAAGAATTCTCACTCTTTCATAGACATTTTTTTCGACCAAGAACGCTTTATGAGACTCTTTGACTCCCGAATTTTGGGTATCATAATTTCAAAAAATTCCCGGGGTTCAAGAAGCAATCGATATTTAACCAACACAGGTTTAATAACTCGAGATTCCAGGATCCAAAATGGAGTAAAACGTGTCCATGGTGTCGTCAAAAATGTGGTAAGGGGCGTGATGCTACTTGTACTAGGGGTCTGTTTATGTCGTATTCAAAATCGAAATCTAGTTGAACGAAAAAATATCTATTTGAGGGGGTTTCTTCCTATACCTATGAATTCGGTTGGATCTAGGGAAGAATCTTTTTGTTCTTCTAATATTCATAGGTTTGTGATTTCGCTCCTGTATCCTCCAAAAGGAAAAACCTTTTCTGGGAGTTGTTTTATGGATGGAGAAGAAATTACTCGGGTTCTCCCAAGAAAGAAAAAGTGTATCATGCGGAGTTCATGGTGGTCGAGAAACCAGATGGGAAAAAAGGGGGATTTTCTTTGTAATGAAACCGTAGCTGGAATTGAGATCTCATTCAAAGAGAATAATAGCAAACATCTGGAGTTTCTTTTGTTATGGCATATAGATGATCCGATGGTTAGTTGGGGGAAGAATCAGCACGAATCGGATTTTTGGTTCGACAATGTGTGGTTGGGAAACAAGGATCGGTTTGTTAGGAAAGTACGGAATATCTTGTTCAATATTCAATATGATTCGACAAGATCGAATCTCATTCAAGGAAAGGATTCGAGCCAATTGAAAGGATCTTCTAATCAATCCATAGATCATTTCGATTCCATTAGAAATGAGAATGTGGAACGAACAGAGATAGAATCAGGTCGATTCCCGAAATGTCTTTTTGGATCTTCCTCAAAGTCCCGGCTATCCGCGGAAGGTGAAAAGCAGATGAATAATAATCTGCTTCCGGAAGAAATCGAAGAATTTCTTGGGAATCCTACAAGATCCATTCATTCTTTTTTCTCTGACAGATGGTCAGAACTTTATCTGGGTTCGAGTCCTACGGAGAGGTCCCCTGTAGAGAAGGCTCTTTGGAAGAGAAAACTGGGTGTTTCTTTTGTCCCCTTCAGGCGGCGATCGGAACATAAAGAACTGGTTGATTTATTCATAATAATTAGGTATTTCCAAAAAACCGTCTCAATTCATCCTATTTCCCCCGGGGATTCTAAGATTCCGAAGGAGAAATCGAATGCAGAAGATCGATTTGCAGAAATGGTAAATCGATTCATTCTATCAATAACGGAGCCGAATCTGGTGTATTATAGGAGATTTGGCCTTTCTATTGATTCCTACAGGTTGGATCAAAAAAAATCCTTGAATGATATATTCCACACAAATGGATCGAATCGATCCTTTCTAATGGATAGATCCGATCGCAACTTTGAATATGGAATTCAAAAGGATTCCATTGGAAAAGATAGTATGAATCATCGAACTAGGATGAAATCTACGATCAATCAACATTTATCAAATTGGGCAAAGATTGAGAAGAAATGGTTCGACCCTCTTATTTGTCGAACCCAGAGATCCAGGAATGGGTATCCTGATGCATATAGCAAATGGTCGAATGAGTTCCAGAATCTCCAGGAAGATTTCCTGGGATATTTCTCTTCGAAACAGGAGAAGCTTCAAGTAGTCTTCGATCAATTACGATTCCATATCACTGATTTTTCGAGTTATTGGGATTCGATTGATTGGTCCGAAATTTTCGACCTATACGAATTCACTTTCACTAAGTTATTTCTTGTCCTTTTGCCCATGGCCCGTCTCTTTTTTCATAAGTTACTTATCTTTTTTCCTAAGTTTTTGTACTGGTTATATCCCCGATTCTCTGTACATATCGGGAATATCGCCATTCATAGTTCTGAGATGTACATTTATGAATTGAAAGATCCGATCCAGGAGAAGTCGTTCGAACCACTACGTCTTCAAATCGTTCTTTTGAAGAAATTGAAACCCTTCTTATTGAACGATCATAATACTTCTCAAAGATTGGACGATCATAATACTTTCCAAGGATCGAATTTATTGATCAATGAAGAAAGAATATTCCCATTTTTTTTCAACGAAATATCAAAGTGGATGATTGACTCATTCCATAGTAGAAAGAATCGCAGGAAATCCTTTGATAACACGGATTCCTATTTCTCCATCATACCCCATGATCGAGACAATTGGCTAAATCCCGTGAAAGCATTTCATAGAAGTTCAATGATATCTTCTTTTTATAAAGCAAATGGACTTCGATTTTGGAATGATCTACATCACTTTTGGTTCTGGGTCTCTTGTAAGAAAAGATTTCCCTTTTTTGTGGAAAAAATTCGTATCAATAATGAGGATCTTACATATCGAAAATTCCTCAATATCTCGTTTATTCGCAACAAAATAGTTGGCGGTCAAAAAAACCATTTGTTTGTGAGTCTTTCTGCAAGGGTATCTGACATAAACATACCTCAGGATCAGGATTTTCCAAAAAGTGGCTACAAAAGAGAGAACTTGTACAAATCTTTCATGTATAAATTGTATAAAAAATTCTATAATCGATTCTATAGATCTTTTATTTTTCCAAGAACTCTTTATGCAATTCAATCCGATCCAGTCGTTTCTAGAGCTAGTTCCTCGATCGCGGACCTTTTAAGACCAATTCAATCTGATCCAGTCGTTTCTAGAGCTAGTTCCTCGATCGCGGACCTTTTTAGATTGGAAAAAACTTTTTGGCAATCTTTTTCAGATATGAATCGATCTGATTCCAAAATGAAGAACTTGCATCAGTATCTCAGTGTCAATTCAAACATGGACTGTGGATCAAATCCATGTTCTAAGAAATCTTTACCATCCGGAAAGAAGGAAAAATGGAGTCTTTTTAGTTTTCGAAGTCAAAAGAAATACGTTAAGAAAAGACATATCAAAATAATCAATAAAAAAAACCTTTTTTCTGTAAAACTTTTCGAAGGGAATATTGAAGAAAATATTATTTACTTAGAATGGACTATTTACAAAGAATGGCTGCTAACGATCTTTACTACGAGTGGGTTCAAACATCTAAGATTCATCCTTTCCGAGATTTTTTCCTATTTGATATTCCCAACCGTGGTATCCAAAATTCAAGATATTCTGGATATACCATGGGTAATTCTTGAGAAGATTCTTATGAAATGGACTCTGATAAGTGAGAAGATTCTTATGAAATGGACTCTGATAAGTAAGAAGATTTCAAATCTTCATTTAGTACAGCTACTCCGAAAAAAGACTCATCTGTCTCGAACAAAGACTGATTCTTTTAATGGGTCTTCTCCTTTTCTTTCTTGTACACTTTCATTATTCTCATATAGGAATAAGTCATTGATATCGGCTGAGTTCCTCTTTTCAATTCCTTTCCTTCTTTTTTTTGCTGGATATCTCGCTTGTAGAGGTCTTATCTTAATTTGCAAAACCTGTCGTCAGTTATTTATAGACTTTGAAAAGATCAAATCTTGGTCAAATCCATCATATATCATGGAGTTCCAAAAACTTCGGGATAGGTATCCTATATCTTCTTTCAGGTCAGAGAATTTAGAGAATCCCCTTCAAGTTATTTTCGATGATCCCTGTGGAGTTATAGAGAATCCCCTTCGAGTTATTGTTATTCTGAAAAAATACTATGTTATTCTGGAAGAATACATAGTAAAATTCTTCTATTTTCTGATAGAACTAGGATACCTACTACTTTTTCAGGAAAAATCTGAGAATCGAAATCGGATCGATTTGCTCATCTCTTATCTCACCTATCGCATAAGTGATCTCAGAAGTCTCATCCCAAATAATCTCATCGATCAAATCATTTTTTTGATAAATACGAGACATCTAAGTCCTACAAGTATAGAGATCTATTCATTGATGAGGAAAAGAAAAAAGGTGGTGAACAGCGATGATGAAATAGAATCCTGGGTCGCGAACAACGATTGGGTTGATGATGAAGAAAGAGAATTTTTGGTTCAGCTCTGCACCTTAAGTACAGAAAAAAGGATTAATGAAATTCTATGGAGTTTGACTCAGAATAATCTTTTCTATGAAATGGTGGAACAACCTGGATCCAATTATTTACGGTACTTATTTGAAATTCAGCAAAAGGATCTATTGAATTATGAGTTCAATAAATCCTGTTTAGCGGAAAGACGGATATTTCTTGCTTATTATGAGACAATAACCTCGTGGGGGACTTTTCATTTGTCATCTCGTCCAACCCCCTTTTCGCTTCGCTTAGCCCCATACCCTTCTAGGAGTGTTTTAGTGCTAGGTTCTATAGGAATTGGGCGATCCTATTTGGTCAAATCCCTAGCGAAAAATTCCTATCTTCCTTTCATTAAGATATCCGCTCAAGTACCCGTATTTATTCGCGGAGTATTTTAGTGATCCCAATCAATATTTCGATATAGATGAGATGGAAGAATGGAAGGATGAATATATTACTTCTATTCCTTTTGATGTTGATGATTTTGATGTTGATGATAGTGGCGATATTGATAAGAATCTGAATTTTCATAAGAAACTTTTCTATATGACACGGGATAAGCTAACTACCAATGACCCATTTTTTTTGGATATGACCGTGCAATTCGATTTGGCAAAAACAATATCTCCTTGTATAGTATGGATTCCAAACATTCATGATCTGGATCGGGATGAGTTGAGGTATTTATCCCTCCATCTAGAAGAGAGCTCTCTTTCCAATTCCAAGGATCGTGAAAGATGTTTCACTAGAAATAGTATTGTTATTGCTTCGACTCATATTCCCCGAGAAGTGGATCCCGCTCTAATAGGTCTGAATAAATTCAATACATTCATTAAGATACGAAGGCTTACTATTCCAGAACAACGAAGGTATTTCCGGATTCTTTCATATACTAGGGGATTTGGCTTGGAAAATCAAATATTCGATAGTAAGAAATTTGGGTCTATAACCATGAGTTCGAATGTACAACATCTTGTAGCACTTAACAATGAGGTCCTATCAATTAGTATTACACAGAGGAAATCCATAATCGAAGAAACTAATTCAATTCGATTCGCTTCTTTTAGACAGACTTGGAATTTTCAAACTCACATAAGAGGGTTCCAGGATCATAGGATCCTTTTGTATCAGATAGGAAGAGTTTTTGCACAAAATATATTTCTAAGCAATTTCCCCATAGATCCTATCTATATCTATGTACGGGACCCTATCGCGAGGAATCAAATATGGAATTCTTATTTGTACAAATGGTACGTCGAACTTGAAACAAATTTGAAGAAAATAACGATACTTCTTTATCTTTTGAGTTGTTCTGCCGGATTGGTCACTCAAGATCTTTGGTCTTCACCCGGACCCGATGGAAAAAATTGGATCACTTCTTCTGAATTTCTTGAGAATGATTCTCGGCTAGTTCAGAACCTATTAGAATTAGAAGACTTTCTGGTGGGATCCTCATGGATAGAAAAAAATTGCAGTGAGACATTACTTCTTCGGTCCGAACCAAAGAATCCGTTAGATATGATGCAACATAAATCTTTTTCTACCCATTATCGTAGAGTGACAAATGAAATAGAAATAGACGAATCGGAGTTTGAAGAAGAGCATGAAGCCGTGAACCCGCAGAAGATAGAGATAGAGAACGATTTCTTCAATCAAAATCAAATAGAAATAGAAATAGTTCGGTCTCCTAAAATATGGCGCTATATATTTGATAATCTCGAAATTCAGAATATCAAAAAGCTTATCAAATCGGGACTTCCTTATTGGGCCGAGTCATTTCAGGGCAAGTGGCCTTTTGATCTTGAGGAAGATCAGCTTCAAGAGGAGGAGAATGATTCGGAGTTCTCGCAGAATGAAACAATTCAGCACGAGAAACAAGAGAGATTTTCAAAAGAACAAAGCTTTTTTATAATAAACCGATTCATTTGGGAACCTCCGCACCCACTCTTTCTCGTAGTCATATACCTGTCCTTTTGGCTTTCACCTCGAGAATTGTTTTCATCTGATAATTTCGATGAGAGGAGTCCTGACCTAACTAAGGATCCTTCTTCATATATAGATGAAGACCATTGGTTCAATAAGGGAGAAAAGCACTACGAAAGGTTGGTTCGTCATAAGAGATGGCAAAGAAGACTTAGAATCAATAGTTCCTTATCTAAAGGATCTTTCTCCTCTCATATTCTGTTCGAGAGTTATCAGTATTTAGCAAATCTGTTCCTATCTAACGGAAGGCTATTGGATCAAATGACCAAAATATTGTTGAGAAAGAGATGGCTTTTCCCGGAGGAAATGAGCCATTTGATTTGTGGAACAGAAGAAAGATTTCCCATTCCTTATCCGTAAAGATATGTGGCCATGAAAAAGGGAAAAGGCCTAGCGTGGAAGAGGATTGACCGGGTGGTAGAGTCGTGGAAACACTTGTTTATTCGATATTTTGGACCTTAGTTCATATGCTACTGTTCAAGCATGAATTGAAATCTTAGATCAAAGCACTATGTATGGATGATATAAACTGCCTAAACAAGAATTCCTTTCTTGTTTAGGCGAACAACCAGAGTAGAAAAACAGAGTAGAAAAACGGATTCATTCGGATCGACATGAGGGTCCAACTCCATTGGATTGCCAGAATCCATGTTGTATATTTGAAGCAGGTTGACCCCCGTGCTTCTCTCATGGTAGAACCCTCTTCCTGCTGAGCTGAGCCCCTATCTCCTCGGCCCACAGAGGAAAAGTGTAGGGCTGGTGCTCAAAATTCATTACGGAAGAAAGGACTCACAGAGCCGGCATCACTAGGGGGATCACTAACTTATACTAAAACGAATACTAATATAATAGAAAAGAACTCTTTTTTCTGGATACTTTCCCCGGTTCCATTGCTACCGCGGGCTTTCCGCAATCGATCGGATCATATAGATATCCCTTCATTCAACACAACATAGGTCATCGAAAGGATCTCGGACAACTCACCAAAGCACGAAAGCCAGAATCTTTCCGAAAGTGGATTCCTATTTCAAGAGTGCATAACCGCATGGATAAGCTTACACTAACCCGTCAATTTTGGATTCAATTGGGGATTTTCCTTGGAGGTATCCGGAAGAAATTGGAATGGAATAATATAGATTCATACAGAAGAAAAGGTTCTCTATTGATTCAAAGGGTATACCTATGGGATAGAATAAGAAAAATCGAAATGAAATTCAAGAATCCAGGAAAAAAAGGAAATCAAAAAAAGGAAATAGAACAAACAAATAAGTAGAAGATCGAAGAGCCCGGATTCAAAATGACAAAATTGAAACTCAAAAAGGATCCTTCTTTCTGATTCTCGAAGGATGAGAGGCAAAGGGATTTCTATCGAGAAAGAGTTATTAGATAGAAGATCGTGATTTGATCCGCATATGTTTCGTAAAAGAGAAATCTTTTCCTTTGATCATAAATGAAAAGTCTTCAATTGGAATATGAAAACGTGACTGAATTGGTCGAAGTTACTCTTCGAAACGGAGTGGCAGAAGGGAAGAAATTCTCGAACGAAGAAAAGGATCCAATTACTTCGAAAGAATTGAACGAGGAGCTGTATGAGGTGAAAATCTCATGTACGGTTCTGTAGAGTGACAGTAAGGGTGACTTATCTGTCAACTTTTCCACTATCAACCCCAAAAAACCAAACTCTGCCTTACGTAAAGTTGCCAGAGTACGATTAACCTCTCGATTTGAAATCACTGCTTATATACCTGGTATTGGCCATAATTTACAAGAACATTCTATAGTATTAGTAAGAGGAGGAAGGGTGAAGGATTTACCCGGTGTGAAATATCACATTGTTCGAGGAACCCTAGATGCTGTCGGAGTAAAGGGTCGTCAACAAGGGCGTTCTAGTGCGTTGTAGATTCTTATCCAAGACTTGTATCATTTGATGATGCCATGTGAATCGCTAGAAACATGTGAAGTGTATGGCTAACCCAATAACGAAAGTTTCGTAAGGGGACTGGAGCAGGCTATCATGAGACAAAAGATCTTCTTTCTAAAGAAATTCGATTCGGAACTATTATATGTCCAGGGTCCAATATGAAAATCATTTCAGAGGTTTTCCCTTACTTTGTCCGTGTCAACAAACAATTCGAAATACCTCGACTTTTTCAGAACAGGTCTGAGTCAAATAGCAATGATTCGAAGCACTTTTTTTGACATTCAACTATGTATTTCGGAAACCTAAGGACTCGATCGTATGGATATGTAAAATACAGGATTTCCAATCCTAACAGGAAAAGGAGGGAAACGGATACTCAATCTCAAGTGAGTAAACAGAATTTCATACTCGATCTCATAGATCCATATAGAATTCTGTGGAAAGCCGTATTCGACGAAAGTCGTATGTACGGCTTGGAGGGAGATCTTTCCTATCTTTCGAGATCCACCCTACAATATGGGGTCAAAAAGCCAAAAAAAAAAAATTGATTCGTTTTTAGCCCTTATAAAAAGAAAACGGATTCTTGAACCTCTTTCACGCGCATGTCACGTCGAGGTACTGCAAAAAAAAAAACTGCAAAATTCGATCCAATTTGTTGTAGTCGAGTCGTTAACATGTTGGTTAACCGTATGATGAAACACGGAAAAAAATCATTGGCTTATCAAATTTTCTATCGAGCCGGGATAGATATTCAAAAAGAGACAAAAAAAAATCCAGTATATGTTTTACGTCAAGCAATAGTTAGAGTAACTCCCAAGCTAGGAGTAAAAACAAGAAGACGAAAAAACGGAAAGACTTATAAAGTCCCTGTTGAAATCCCATTTCCACAAGGAATATTACTTGCCATTCGTTGGTTATTAGAAGCATCCCGAAAGCGTTCGGGTACAAGTATGGCTTCACAATTAAGTTCCGAATTAATAGATGCTGCTTCAAAAAAACGTGGCAAGGCCATACGCAAAAAGGAGGAGACTCATAAAATGGCAGAGGCAAGTAGAACTTTTGCTCATTTTCGTTAATTCATGAACAGGATCTATGGATCTACATAGGTCCATGGATTCATACATCTCGATCGGAAAAGAATCAATAGAAAGAGAATCGGACGATATCTTTATCGAAACAAACAAAAAGGAAAAGAAAGATAAAACATAAATCATGATCAGCTAAGCCCCCGAGCGAGGGGGCTTGCTTAAGAATAGGAATCTTATGGAAATATCATGGAATCCGGTTTGATCCTATTTATTCATGGGGATTCCGTAAATATCCCATTCCAAAAATAGAAAGTTTGAAACAATGCAGTTACTAATTCATGATCTGGCATGTACAGAATGAAAACTTCATTCTCGATTCTACGAGAATTTTTATGAAAGCCTTTCATTTACTTCTCTTCCATGGAAGCTTCATTTTCCCAGAATGTATCCTTATTTTTGGCCTAATTCTTCTTCTGATGATCGATTCAACCTCTGATCATAAAGATAGACCTTGGTTCTATTCCATCTCTGCAACAAGTTTAGTAATAAGCATAACGGCCTTATTGTTCCGATGGAGAGAAGAACCTAGAATTAGCTTTTCGGGAAATTTCCAAACGAACAATTTCAACGAGATCTTTCAATTTCTTATTTTACTATGTTCCACTCTATGTATTCCTCTATCCGTAGAGTATATTGAATGTACAGAAATGGCTATAACAGAGTTTCTTTTATTCGTATTAACAGCTACTTTAGGAGGAATGTTTTTATGTGGTGCTAACGATTTAATAACTATCTTTGTAGCTCCAGAATGTTTCAGTTTCTGTTCCTACCTATTATCT
>JAMQYH010000039.1:0-15000 GCA_027562975.1 Rhynchospora breviuscula
TGACCTGTTGGATGTGCTTTTACCCCATAGAGATATTGAATAAAACAAATTTGTTTTAGTACTACTAAAACCTTGAAAATGAACACGCAAATATCCATCAAAAGTAAGTAAATATACTCGAAACATATAAAATGCTGTTAATGCCGCTGTGAAATAAGTTATTATCCCGAAAATTGTAGAATAAAACCAGCTATTACTAAGAATCTCATCTTTAGACCAGAAACAGGCAAGGGGCGGAATACCACAAAGAGAGAGTGTACCTAATAAAAAGGCAATTCTTGTAATAGGAATATATTTAGTTAAACCACCCATAAAAACCATATTATGACTTTTTTCTGATGAATATCCAACAATAGGTTCCATTGAATGAATAATAGATCCAGATCCTAAAAACAATAAAGCTTTAGAGTAAGCATGGGTTATTAAATGAAATAAAGCAGCTCGATATGAACCTATTCCTAAAGCTAGTATAATATAACCCAATTGAGACATTGTAGAATAGGCTAAACATCTTTTAATGTCTTTTTGAGCAAGAGCCAAAGTAGCTCCTAACAATAATGTTATTACACCGATTGAAGAAATAATATGCATCATATAAGGTGTTATTAAGAAAAGGGGAAACAGCCGAGCCACAAGAAAAATCCCAGCTGCTACCATGGTAGCAGCGTGTATAAGAGCAGAAATAGGAGTAGGTCCTTCCATGGCATCAGGTAACCATATATGAAGGGGGAATTGTGCGGATTTAGCAATTGCACCAATAAATAATAAAAAGGTACATAAAGTAGTAAATAAAGAATTCACCTCATTATTTTGGATTAAATTATTGGTTATTTCAAATAAATCTCGAAATTCGAAACTACCTGTTATCCAATAAAAACCTAAAATTCCTAATAATAAACCAAAATCGCCTACACGATTAGTTACAAAAGCTTTTTGGCAGGCGTTTGCAACGAGAGGTCGGGTAAACCAAAATCCTATTAACAAATAGGAGCACATTCCCACTATTTCCCAAAAAATATAAATTTGTATCAAATTTGAACTTGTAACTAGGGCCAACATAGAAGCATTAAAAAGATTTAAATAAGCAAAAAATCTTAAATATCCTTGATCATGAGACATATAATTGTCACTATAAATAAGAACTGTGATCCCAACAGTAGTGATGAGTACTGACATAATTGAGGTAAGTGGATCAATCAAATACCCAAACTCTAGTGAAAAATCTTTATTAATGGTCCAAGACCATAGATATTGATAAATCAAACTCCCTTTTATTTGTTGAATAGAAAGGTTCAAAGAAAAGATCATAGTTATAATTAAAAAGAAAATACTTGGAAAAGCCCATATGCGGCGAATATTTTTTGTTGCGGTCGGAATAAGGAGAAGTCCAAGCCCGGATGATTTATCTATTGTAATAAAAATAACTAATTATTTAAGAAATTTGATTGATTGATACTTGTTGATTTTTTATTACGATGAATAGATGAAACAATTGCTAATCCGATAGCAGCTTCCGCAGCTGCAATAGCTATAACAAAGATGGAAAAAATGTCTCCTTTTAATTGTCGATTATCGAACATATCAGAAAAAATGACAAGATTTATATTAACCGAATTAAGGATAAGTTCAAGACACATAAGTGCCCTAACCATGTTTCGACTTGTAATCAATCCATAAAGGCCAATAGAAAATAAGTAAACACTCAAAAAAAGCATGTGTTCAAACATTATTGATTGACTCCCTAATCTTTATAAAATTTTGAAAATAAAGAGAATATTTCTATAAAAGAAAGTAAAAAAAATATTAAAAACAAAGTAAAGACAATATGGATTTTGAATTCTAATTAATTGACCAAAAATTTGGATTTTTTTGATTTTGATTTCGAATTCTCAATTCTTAATCAATTCTTAGAATTTGGAATCATTCTAAGTATTTCTTAATGTCGAGCCATAGTAATTGCACCTATCAAGGAAACTAGAAGAATTATAGAAATGAGTTCAAAGGGAAGAAAAAAATCTGTTGCTAAATGAATCCCAATTTGTTGAACGTTATTTGTGAGTTCCTGTTCTATAATTTGATTTGATCTTGTAGTCCAAAGAATCCCGTACCATGATGTATCTGGGATAGTAGCCATTAGTGAAAAAAGAATAGTTGTACAAACCAGTGAAGTAACCCCATCTCCAATGGTCCGAAAATAGGAATCATTGGAATATTCTGAACCATTCATGAACATTACAGCAAATAAGATCAATACATTTATGGCTCCGACATAAATAAGGAGCTGTGCGGCAGCTACAAAATAGGAGTTCAATGAAATATAGAATAAGGATATACAAATAAGAACCAATCCCAACGAAAAGGCAGAATAAATTGGATTGGTAAGTAATACTACCCCTAGACCCCCTAATACAAGAACTGATCCCATAAATACCACAAGAATATCATGTATTGGTCCAGGTAAATCCATTATGTATAAAAAAAAATAAAGAACTTGAAATCTATCATGACTGTACTAAATGGTCCAGGAAAGGAAAAGGGGTTCCCCTATTTTGTTCTTGTATATAATATAGTTTATGATCCATTTATCATAGAATGAAATGGAAATATGGATGAATGGAAATCAAATTGTTATTTTCGAAAAAAGACTAGTTTGAATAGTGGTTCAAATTGTATATTTCGAAATCATCCCATCACGAAAAATAGATTCTCAGTTTCAATCAAAGAGTGATTCTCGACAATAAATAGTTATGAGTTTGATTTGTAGTTACTGACTAACCAAAAAAAATCTTAGTAATTAGTAATCGTTCTGGAATCAAAGGAATTCTCTTTGTCTATTTGGATTTGAGTCGAATTCATAACTGTTTGAATTGTGTAATCTCCAATTATTGAGATTGGTAACCGACCCAAAGCAATTTGATTATAATTCAATTCATGACGATCATAAGTAGAAAGTTCATATTCTTCAGTCATTGATAAACAGTTTGTTGGACAATACTCGACACAGTTACCACAAAATATACAAACCCCGAAATCAATACTATAATTAAGCAATTGTTTCTTTTTAATATCTCTTTCCAATCTCCAATCAACAACAGGTAGATCTATCGGGCATACACGAACACATACTTCACAAGCAATACATTTATCAAATTCAAAGTGGATTCGACCTCGAAAACGCTCTGACATGATCGATTTTTCATAAGGATATTGAATAGTGACAGGTAAACGATTTGTGTGGGATAAGGTAATTATGAAACTTTGCCCAATGTACCTTGCAGCTCGTATGGTTTGTTGACCATAATTCATGAACCCAGTTACCATAGGGAACATATTGTAAATATCAATGAAAAAAAGGAAGTTTCTTTCTCTTGTTTGAGAGATATTATGAATCGAGAATCTTGTTATCGTATTCTGTTATTTATAGTGAGACAAGTTGAGAAGAAGTTGTTAATAACAGATTACCTAGAGAAATAGGTAAAAGAAATTTCCATCCAAGATTTAATAACTGGTCTATTCTCATCCTAGGGAAAGTCCATCTTGTTGTGATAGAAATGAAGAGAAACAAATAAGCCTTAGCTAATGTAATAAAGATACCAATTGTCATTCCAAAAATTCCAGCCATTTGATTTATCTTGAAAAGTTCAGGAATGGGTATGTACGGAATGGAGAAATTCCACCCACCTAAGTAAAGAACTGTGACAAATAATGAAGAAACTAATAGATTTAGGTAAGAAGCAAGATAAAAGAGAGCATATTTGATACCCGAATATTCGGTTTGATAACCTGCTACTAATTCCTCCTCTGCTTCTGGTAAATCAAAGGGCAATCTCTCACATTCGGCTAGAGAAGAAATTAGAAAAACTAGAAAGCCTATAGGCTGACGCCACAGATTCCACCCCCAAAAACCATATTTGGACTGTGCTTCAACTATATCAACTGTACTTGAACTGTTAGATAATCATAGTCGATGATAACATCACAGTTTTCATCGCTATTTCAAAACCGTACATGAAACCTCAGCTTCATACGGCTCCTCTATGGCCATAAAAAATGGAAGGACTAGTTCGGTATTATCGGCATCTTTCTTTGGGGGTAGACAGAATAAAGATACATCGGAGAGTCCCAAATTAGACCAATGGAATTCTGTCTGCTAGAATAATCAAAAAGTTGCTTCCGAATTGATCTTATCCTTTATAATGAGAATCTCGCTTTGTTCGGTAATAACTGAATCTTTCAATAAAATACTCGTTATATCCATCAATAAATAGAAAGAATTAGGCATTCGTTCATGAATTATGATAAGAATTATATATGAATGAATATGGAAGAAATAATCAAGAAAGATCTTTTTTTTATTATTCATTCCATATATGGCATTCCATTTCTTTTTTCCTCTTCTTCTGTCTCAGGGGAGGGTACTTCAAAAAAAAATAAAGGATTAATTCGTTCTTGATAGTCATTTTTTTAATCAGTGAATAGGAGCATACTCTAGATCGGAATCGTAGGGAAGTACTACTTGATCATTTCTACCAATTTCAAGTCCTTATTATGATTCGTTTTATGTGGAAAAACCTCTTTTTTGATACCTTCCATTATCTCTATTACTAATCCTTTGTGTACCTTGGTGTTCCTAACTGTCCACTGACTTTTGATTGATCGCCGGTATAGTAATACATACAAGACAGTAGTAGAAACTCCATACAGTGGATCTTTTGTTTGCACCCGCTTCAAGATATGATGACTAATCAAAAAATCGCAATCTTGGGATAAACAGTTTACCCTGCTTATGTTTCCTTCAACTGGATTCTTGTACGTACATAGGGAATGAGATTTTTTCTTCTTACTACAAATGGATAAGCTGTTTTGTTTCACTCATATAACTATCTGGTTTAACTCATCAACCCAAATGCTGAATCAAAAAATGAATGAGAATATCTATTCAATACATTGAACCTCTTTTTCTTCTTTGATTTCTAGAAGAAAGAGAGGGAAAAGTTCATATTCCAGCGAATCACACGTAGAGATATTGATAATACACATAGAGTTAATGGTATTTCATAACTAATAGATTGAGCAGCAGCTCGGAGACCACCTGAAAAGGAATATTTATTATTCGATCCATATCCTGACATAAGAAGGCCAATAGGAGCAATACTTGAAATGGCGATCCATAAAAAAACACCTATACCGAGATCCGCTAAAACAAGACGATACCCAAAAGGAATTACTAAATAGCTTAGTAGAACTGATATGACTGCTATAGACGGTCCGACACTAAACAGACGAATATCTCCTCGAGATGGGAGGAGGTCCTCTTTCAAAAGTAATTTCGTCCCATCTGCTATAGCTTGAAGAATTCCCAACGGACCAGCATATTCAGGCCCAATACGCTGTTGGATCGCTGCAGATATTTCTCTTTCTAACCAAACAATGACGAGTACCCCTATTGTGATTCCCAATATCAGGGTCAAAATAGGTATAATCCATATCAGTCCATAGACTTCTTTGAAAAATCCCGATGTAGAGAAAGAATTGATAGTTTGTACTTCTGTCGTATCAATTATCATTTCAACGATCAACTTCTCCCATAATGATATCTATACTACCTAATATCGTCATGATATCAGCCAATTTCATTCTTTTAACTAGCTGTGGAAGAATTTGCAAATTGAGAAAACCGGGTGGACGAATTTTCCATCTCCAGGGGAAAACACTATTATCTCCTATCAAATAAATCCCTAATTCCCCCTTTGGGGCTTCCACTCTGACATAAAGTTCTTGTTTCGACAATTCCAAATTCGGTGAAGGTTTTTTACTTATAAATCTATATGCAAAATCATTCCATTCGGAATTCTTTGCTCTATCAAAGCGTCGGACTTCTAAATTCTCATAGGGTCCTCCAGGAATTCCCTCTAGAGCCTGTTGAATCATTTTGATGGATTCCTTCATTTCACCGATTCGTACTAAATAACGAGCTAATGAATCTCCTTCTTTTTGCCATTGGATTTCCCAATCGAATTCATTGTAACACTCATAATTATCAACTTTACGAAGATCCCATTGGATTCCAGAAGCTCGTAACATTGGCCCGGATAAACCCCAATTTACTGCTTCTTCTCCACCAATAATACCCACTCCTTCCACTCGTTCCAAAAAAATGGGATTCCGTGTAATAAGTTTTTGATATTCAACAACTCCTGTTAAGAAATAATCGCAGAAATCGAAACATTTCTCTATCCATCCATAAGGTAGATCAGCAGCTACCCCCCCCGATACGGAAATAATTATGCATCATTCGCATACCTGTGGCGGCTTCGAATAGATTGTATATCAATTCTCTCTCTCTGAAAATGTAGAAGAAAGGAGTCTGTGCACCGATATCTGCCATAAAAGGTCCAAGCCATAACAAATGAGAAGCTATACGGCTCAATTCCAGCATAATAACTCTGATATAGCTAGCTCTTTGAGGTACTTGAACATTTTCCAATTTTTCTGGTGCATTTACCGTTATTGCCTCTGTGAACATAGTAGCTAAATAATCCCACCGTGTTACATAAGGTAGATATTGTATAATTGTTCGGTTTTCCGCTATTTTTTCCATTCCTCTGTGTAAATAGCCCAATATGGGTTCACAATCAATAACATCTTCACCATCGAGAGTAAGGATCAGTCGAAGAACACCATGCATTGATGGGTGGTGAGGACCCATATTGACTATCATGAGATCTTTTCTTGGAACCGGTACAGTCATATCTTTTCCAGTCATATCTTTTCTTCCTGAATTCATTATTCCATGAATTCCTCAAAGTGAGGCTCATCAAAATGAAAAATCGAATACTACTAAATTCCAAAAAATTCAAACGATGAAATTAACGAGTTTGTGGTTCCCGAATATTCAATTGATCAATTAATTTATTATAACGTACTCGATTTTTCTTTGACAAATAAGCCAGCAACCGTTGGCGTTTTCCCAGAATTTTTCGTAGACCCCTTTCCGATAAAAAATCTTTTTTGTGCAATTCGAAATGGGAAGTAAGCCTCTGTATCTTATTGGTGAAACTGAATACTTGAAATTCAACAGAACCCTTGTTTTCTTCTTGTGGAATAATGGGAGTGGATGAATTTTGGACCATAAATAACAAAATTTTTCTATCTTTTTTCTTTTTCATGGATGATTTTTCCGATCAGGAAAAATCAAAAAATCAGAATTATGCCAGTTATTTGAATCTAGTACACACAACAATTTGGATTTATTCATATACTACTTTGTTATTCTATCCAAATCAAATGGAAGATTTGATTTGGATAGAAGGAGATAATCCATTTCTGTATTAAGGAAAAATGTCTTTAAGGACAATTTGAAGAACTCTGCTAATTTCTTGATTCCTATATTGGTATAGGAAATAGACTATTTTCGAATTCTAGATTTTGGATACATATGGATCCTTAACATACTGAAACGACTTCCATTATTCGTATCAAACCAATAGCGATTCATACATAATAAATCTTCTAATCGGTAATTGGGCCAAAGAAAAGATTTGCATTTCACGAATTCATTTGCATCTCTATTAAGTTCCTCCTCATTGAAAACATTGAATAATTGTTTTTTCTTTTTTTTTTTTTTCTTTTTTTTTTTTTTTTTTTCCATCGGATCGCTTTCTATCCCTAATTTTTTTTTTTCCATCGGATCGCTTTCTATCCCTAACATTCCAATTAGGGTAATTGAAAGAACTTAAAATTCGCAATTCTCGACAACGTCTAGAAGATAGAATATCTTCAGGACGAAGGAAGTCCTGACTTTGATGCTGATTTTGATTGAACAATGAGGTATTGATACTTATCATTTGATAGAAAATGGATTTCCCATCTATTTTCTGACATAGACGAAATTCTTCGAAAATCAGATATTGATCTTCTAACAAAAGGGGGATACTGTCACTGTCACTTTCATCTGTTAATATGTTCATTAGTTCCAAATCCATCTCTTCTTTCTCTATAATGTTGATACTTACTTTTTTTGGATTTCTTCTCCGAGGTATAGGAACCCCCTCTGCCTTTTTCTGGAAATAGTCTTTGAACAGTCTAAGCAGGTGATAGGTCTCGTCTATCCCACTTTTTATTTTTTTCTTGGTTTGGGAGCTATCCAATCTGAATTGGTAAAGGAAAGATTTTTTCAACAAGAAATCAAATTCTGGTATGTCGTTTACTCCTCTGACTTCCTTCTTTTTCTCTTTTTTTTGACTTCCCTGTTCTTCTGGGTCTGGTCCATAACGGACTTCTACTATGAAATCTTCTTCTGCCGTATTGATTTTTTTTGCATTAAACATTTTTCCATCCCGAATAGCTTCCTCAACAGATTCTCTTTCCGTTTTTTCGCCGTCTTTTGTATCTTGATTTTTTGTATCTTTACGAAGATCCAAATCAAAAAGAAGTAATTGGATTGGCGTAATCCATGGTTTCTTCTTATATTCATTTAAAAGTAGTACCAATTCTGGGAAGAACCAAGATCCTATATCGAATCCCAAAACCCTTTCTTCATTCCTTTCTTTCAATTCTTTATTCATTTTCTTCCAATCCAAAAAATCTGCTTTTTGATCTTCTTTTTGATCCGAATCTTCTTGTTGATCCGAATCTTCTTTTTGATCTTTTTTTTGATCCGAATCTTCTTTCTGATCTTTTTTTTGATCCGAATCTTCTTTTTGATCTTTTTTTTGATCCGAATCTTCTTTTTGATCTTTTTTTTGATCCGAATCTTCTTTTTGATCTTTTTTTTGATCCGAATCTTCTTTCTGATCTTTTTTTTGATCCGAATCTTCTTTTTGGACCAGATATCTTTTGGGAAAATTATTTTGGATTCTTTCTTCTTCAGTCTGAGTATTTTGATAACCACCTATCAGTGGATTGACCCACAGTTTCTTGTTATTAGTACAGGTATCTATATTGCTCTTTTTTGTAAGGAGAATTCGACAATCAAAATATTTTCTATCTCGATTTTTCCATGGATAACAAAAACTTTCTACACCTTCTAGATGATCACTAATAGCTATACTGACAAATCGATAAATAGATAAGTCCTTTTTATCTTTATCCCCATAGTTCATATATATATTTGCTAAAAGATCATATCTGTAGTTTTTTTTTAATTTGTCTTTTATACTAAGGAATGAATCAAATCCACAGGAATCAAATGGCATTGAGTCTTTATTTGGAATCATACAATGTTGATTCATTCTATTTCGCCATTCTTGCGGTTCTAATTGGGACCATTTGGTCTGAGATAAATTGTATTGATAATGACCCCTTAACCAGTTTTTCCACAATTGACTCTTAGTCATTTTCTTATGACTTGATTTGGAATCAAATATCCCTCGATAATAATCTTTGATTTGATCCTTAATAAAAGGATAGGTCTCATTATATTGAAGTAAAGATCTAAAGTGATATTTGTTAAGGAATGGGCTTTGTGATAATTTGTAAAATACATATGCTTGGGACAAGGAGGATAAGTCATAATCCATTTTGGAATGATTCTTTTTTTGAGTCCAAAAAAAGTTCATTGTATTTTGATCTCTTTCCTTCCTCCCTTTTTGATTTGTTTTATTCTTGGAAATGAATTTCTTCATTTTTTTTTTTATTGATTCAAAGAAAAGTTGCGAATTTTTCCTAGTCCTAGGAAGGTTGTTAATCATCCATAGCAAGATATTTATGGATGTTTTTTCAATGAAAAATTTGAGAAAATAACCTGATTTGTGTATTAATCGAATACTTTTTCTTTGAAATATCTTCCAAATAGGTTTCTGTGATTCCGGTCTTTTATCATCACAAATGAGAAGTATTTTGTTCTTTTCTTTTGTGATTTCTTCTATGTCATTTCTGATTCTGATTGTGATATCAGAAAAATTTTGCATTTTTCTTTCTATCACTGACTCAATTGTCCAATTCATGGATGGGATTCCAATGGTGGGTTCATCAATAATATTCTTATTGATTTTGGAATCTTTTCCATTTTCAGTCGGTTCATATACTTTTCTTTTTTTTCCTTTGAAAACTTCGAAAAGTAGGAAAGATTTCTTTTTCACTTCTCTCATTTTTTTTAAGAGTTCTTCATAAATGGGTCTAAAAAAGGAAGGTTGCCTTCGGGGAGACCCAAAAGGTACGCGTGTTTCTCTTCCAAAAACTGTTAAAAAACTCGATTTTCTTGCGTGTTCTTTTCTACTTCGCCAAGGTTTCAAACGAAAAGGAAATATAATCTTTATCTGAATACCATCAGTTAACCAATTCTCGGGAAATTGTGTTTCTGATAATGCAACACCAGAATAAGTACATTTAACATGCATTTCTCTATCCCATTCTTTGAAATCCTCATTCCATTCGGGGGATTGGAATAAGACCATCCGGCCAAGATTTTTAGCTATTATCAAAGAAGGTAACACAATTTTTCTTCTAAGAAAAGACTGGGTTAATAACAGACAACCTCTTATTTGTTGAAGGGCCACATCTGCATCCCAAGCTTCTGCTATTGATCGACGTCGTTCTTTTTCGCTCTCTTTTCTTCTCATCTTGCTCTTTTTCTTTTTCTCTACCAAATCTATTTCCTTTGTCTTTTCCTCCTGCAAGATTTTCCGTTCTTGTTTTCTCCCCACCGAATTCCTAAGAATGAAAAAAATCTTTGAAAAGATTTTGAAAAAGATACCAAAAACAGAAAAAAATATTTTTCGAAAAAAAGAAAAAAGCTTGTTTTCTACTCGATCAAAAAAAAGCGGGGAATGTGGATGTGGTTGATACAAGTCCCAAATAACTGTTTTACGTCTTAGAGGACGCATGATTCCTTTGATTACACCTCGAGAATAATCCGGTAGTTGCGAGTAATGTATCAAATTGATCTGTCCTGGTTCCCCGGATTCCTTCGCCTCATCGGATTGCTTCTCCTCATCGGATTGCTTCTCCTCAAGCGGATTCTTCTTAACCTTCTTCCCCTCCTCAAGCAGATCATCCTCATCCATTATATAAATGAGAATATCTCTGAATTTGCGTAAAGAAATTTCCGCGAATTCTCGTGACTTTTCCTTTTGCTTTTCCTGGTCGTCTTTTTGTTTTTCCTTTTCTTCCCCATGTTTGTCCTCATCTTTACTTTCACTCTCTTCTTTTTCCGGCCTTTCTTCCCTCACTTCCATGTCGTCCATAAAGCCACTTAGCCCTTTAGGAAGATCTTTCTTGATTTCCTCGAATTCAATAGGAAAAATATCAAAAAAGCTTCTTCCCCTTTTTGGCATTTTTACGACTTTTTTAGTAGTTGGATCAGTCACTACTAGTGTGTACAACAAGGTTTGCGAACTTTTTTCTACTCGTTCCATCCACCGTAAGCGATCGTAGGCAGACATAAAGTGTTCACTACTTTCTGTTGGACATTCCTGTATTAGGGGTATACTAACACTAATTTTGTCCTTTTTGAATCCTTCAAACACGCTCTTTCGAATTTCGGCTTCCTGTTTGGGATCTTCCATTTTTTTGGATTTTTCCATTTTGTTTCTCGGATCCTTATTATTTACCTTTCCTATGTATCTCATAGGCGGTCTTTCTGATATCCTTATTGGACTACGATTTGGTCCCTTCAAAAGGGGATCCTCCCGTTTCGAAAAGCATTCTTCTTCATTCTCATCATTACATAATCTGACTCTTTTTTCGAGGATATCTAGAGCAAGAAATCCCTCTTTCTCTTCTAGAACTTTGATTCGACTTCTTAATTCATTGATTAAGTTGTACTTTTTTTTTTCATTTCTATAAATCCAAATATAATATAAGTATTTCTGAGATTTTAAGTATTTCTGAGATTTAGAAAATTGATTCAATCTTCTTAATTCAGATAATCTTCTTAATTTATTTACTATTCTTAATTCAGATAATCTTCTTAATTTATTTACTAATCTTAATTTCATTGTTTTCGGATTCAGAAACCAATAAGAATTGACTAAAGCAAGTTGTTTTACTAGCGTGTCCAAAAACTCCTTGAGACCATGTCTATATGTAAAAGATATTCTTTTTTTTCCATCACTTCGACATGTACCAAAATAATATTGCCCCATTTCATTTTGTACAGGAATGTCTTGTACAGCACCCTCGTACAATCGATTCTTTTGGATATACCGTAATGGACGATTCCATCGTCTAGAATCAAAAAGACAAGTAACGAATATTCTTGTAAACCTGAATTTAGTCTTTTCCTGCTCTTCTTGATTTCTAACTAATTGAGTATTCTTCGTGTTGGAAGTTGTTTTTCCATTTCTTTTTTCCAGCCTTTCTTGATTTTTCTCTTTCATCTGCTTTTTTTTTTCTAGTGTTTCGGCTTTTTTTTCTCGTCATTCTCTGATCGAGAAAAGGATGGGGTACTTTGCCTAAATAGAAGATAAAGATGACAAAAGAGAAAATACGGAAGACTTCCTCCATAGAAGATATATATGTCCAGTCTATCAGAGTGTACTTCCAATGCAACACAAGACCCTTGTAGTTCTTCGATCTATAAAAATAAAAATAAGTTTGCCGTATGCAGAATAATACCAACCCAAGCCATTTTGTGAAGAAAATTTGACCAATGAACCAAGCACCAAAACTGCTTGTTACAAATAAAATCTTGTTGTTACATCGAAACATATAAATGTTGGCTAATCTAGCTAACGTTGAGCTTGGTAAAATAAAATGATTTAATAATTGAAAAATGACATTACTCAGGAATACACATTGAATGCTGAAATTACGTATGGAATTTCGGGTAGTTAGTCCATATTCATAATCCAAAAAGTCCTCGTCCTTGTACGATGCGAAATGAAAGAAAAGATAAAGTACAACTAAGATAGTTATTGTATGAGGCTGACTCAGTGCTAGATGCAGAGGGAAATAATAAACTGATACGAGCATTATAAGTTGCCCGACAAGAAAACCAGTTGTCGACGCAACATTCCTCTCGCTCCCTTCTTCCATAACCCGAGTTTTAATAAGAAAGAAAAAAGAGGGCCCTATCGAGAATGTGGTTAAAAATCCAAAATAAAGTCCGAATACGACGACCGATTGAGTTGTTTTACTACAAAAAGTTTGGATAATGTTGATGATTATGTTCATTGTTACTCCCTTTTGATTTTTTCGTTTTTGATTTTTTCGTTTTTGATTTTTTCGTTTTTGATTTTTTCGTTTTTTTTTTCTTCATTATAGAATATTTCTTTAACTGATTCTTTCAGGGACTTGATTTGTTACATAAGTCTTAATTTCATATCTCCGAATGTGAAAAGACGTCAAAATATCTTCATATCGCTAATTAGTACTGCATCTTACAAATTGTAACCATATTATAGAATATTTCTTTAACTGATTCTTTCAGGGACTTGATTTGTTACATAAGTCTTAATTTCATATCTCCGAATGTGAAAAGACGTCAAAATATCTTCATATCGCTAATTAGTACTGCATCTTACAAATTGTAACCATATTATAGAATATTTCTTTAACTGATTCTTTCAGGGACTTGATTTGTTACATAAGTCTTAATTTCATATCTCCGAATGTGAAAAGACGTCAAAATATCTTCATATCGCTAATTAGTACTGCATCTTACAAATTGTAACCATATTATAGAATATTTCTTTAACTGATTCTTTCAGGGACTTGATTTGTTACATAAGTCTTAATTTCATATCTCCGAATGTGAAAAGACGTCAAAATATCTTCATATCGCTAATTAGTACTGCATCTTACAAATTGTAACCATATAAGCTACCAAGATGTTTTTCCCTCAAGCGAGTTCCCCACCAACTGTAGCGGCACCGTCTGCTAAAATTTGACCTTTTTGAATACATTGACCTCCCTGAACGCGGGGTTTTTGGTGGATCAAAGTTTTTTTGTTGGAACCTGGATACTTAACTAAAGGAATACTGAAAGTATTCCCATTCCTTGATAAAAAGATCTTGTGATTATCCGTAAAAAAGACCTTTCCCTGATGTTCAGAAAATCCGGATACTTTACTTCACTTGAATAAGGAAACGTGTTTGATCATTTGCTATTTCAGGAAATTGGATTCATGTATATTGTATTTCAACAAATTGTTTCTATATATCGTATTTCAAAAAAGAAATGTCCTTTTTCACGAAAAAAACCCCATTAGTTGCTCATTATTCATCGACCCCTAAGATCGATCTAGTAATGATCAAATTTCTATTCTGTTTACTAAATCACATGAAACTTTAATGAACTCCATATATGGATTTTCGCCATAATCTATTTCTATAATGAGATGGATTTTCGCCATAATCTATTTCTATAATGAGATGGATTTTCGCCATAATCTATTTCTAGATTGAGATGAAATGGAAAGAGGCAGAAAAACCGGTTTCGTTCCGAAAAAACGTGAGGATTTGCAAGAAGTATAAATAAATGGGATGGGAATGGATTGATAAGATATTCCCAGAGCAAAATTCTGCGACTTCCTTCCAATTCTAGGATCTTTTCTATAGAAAATATAGATAGATATCCAATGGCAAAATAGATCTGATTTGTACCCCTTCTTGATTCTTTGTAGTTTCTGTTCCCTCTTTCCTAGGAAAGACAGAATAGTCAGGCAAACTGGAGAGTTTGATTTAGTAATTTAGGAAACTCGATGTTCCAAAAAATTCGGAAAATGTCTTCTATTTGATCTATTGGAAGGCTTTTTTGATAGAGTAAGACAGAATGGATTCAAAAAAAAAGATGTTTGACATATATATTAGAGACAGTCATATATTGATGATATGCAAATATGATCTTCCATATATATTATAGTATAATCAAAAAAGATTGATGATATGAGAATACTATCTTCCATATCTGAAATGAGACATGGAACGGAGACACTACGACGAAGTTCCGGGAGTTACAAAGAAAGCTTGGGACTTATATTGTTTATGGGTTGAGAACAAAAGTTGAACTCTAAGAGGTAGAATATGCCGTTGTTCCTCAGTAGCTCAGTGGTAGAGC
>JAMQYH010000040.1:0-15000 GCA_027562975.1 Rhynchospora breviuscula
AACAGGCCTTCTATCAATTAACCCATCTCTATTAATTCAAGTTCTAGTTAATATATGTGCTTGTTTTAGTTTAGCATGGGTTGACATTGAAATAGAACTATGCTATAATGGTTAATTAACAAGCCTTCTATCAATTAACTCATCTCTATTAATTCGAGTTCTAGTTAATATGTATGCTTGGGAGTCCTTGAGAATAGAATAAATCCAAATTTGATCATGACTGCAATTTTAGAGAGACGCGAAAGCACAAGTTTATGGGGTCGCTTCTGTAACTGGATTACCAGCACTGAAAATCGTCTTTACATTGGATGGTTCGGTGTTTTAATGATTCCTACCTTATTGACTGCAACTTCTGTATTTATTATTGCCTTCATTGCTGCTCCTCCGGTAGATATTGATGGTATTCGTGAGCCAGTTTCTGGCTCTCTGCTTTATGGAAACAATATTATTTCTGGTGCTATTATTCCTACTTCCGCAGCTATCGGTTTGCATTTTTATCCGATATGGGAAGCAGCATCTGTTGATGAATGGTTATACAATGGTGGTCCTTATGAGCTAATTGTTCTACACTTCTTACTTGGAGTAGCTTGCTATATGGGTCGTGAGTGGGAACTTAGTTTCCGTCTAGGTATGCGTCCTTGGATTGCCGTTGCATATTCAGCTCCTGTAGCAGCTGCTACTGCTGTTTTCTTGATCTACCCTATTGGTCAAGGAAGTTTTTCTGATGGTATGCCTTTAGGAATTTCTGGTACTTTCAACTTTATGATTGTGTTCCAGGCAGAACACAACATCCTTATGCATCCATTCCACATGTTAGGTGTAGCTGGTGTATTTGGCGGTTCCTTATTCAGTGCTATGCATGGTTCTTTGGTAACCTCTAGTTTGATCAGGGAAACCACTGAGAACGAATCTGCTAATGAGGGTTACAGATTCGGTCAAGAGGAAGAAACTTACAATATCGTAGCTGCTCATGGCTATTTTGGCCGATTAATCTTCCAATATGCTAGTTTCAACAATTCTCGTTCTTTACATTTCTTCTTGGCTGCTTGGCCTGTAGTAGGTATCTGGTTCACTGCTTTGGGTATTAGCACTATGGCTTTCAACCTAAACGGTTTCAATTTTAACCAGTCTGTAGTTGACAGTCAGGGTCGTGTTATTAATACTTGGGCTGATATCATCAACCGTGCTAACCTTGGTATGGAAGTAATGCACGAACGTAATGCTCACAACTTCCCTCTAGACCTAGCTGCTGCCGAAGTTCCTTCTATTGAAGGATAAGATAGGTTAAGACTGCTTTTTTTATAATATATAAAGGTAAGAGAAATACCCAATATATTGGTTTTTCAAACCAATATATTGGGTAAAGAAAGATACTTAGGGATATCGAAAATCCCTCTCTTGAGTAGGCATACCAAGAGATTGATAAAATCTCTTTATTGGGTAGGCATGTCCATGGGTCTCTAAAACCTCTTTTTAGGGTAAGCATATCCGGGGGTCTCTAAAACCTCTTTGAAAACCCTCTTTTTTTGTAAGCATACTTAGTTGGTTTATCAAAATATTAAGTTTCTATACAAAAGAAATAATAATATGGTAAGGAAAGAGAAATACTCAAGATTTTGAAAATCCACGGGTGTTTCTCTTTCCTTTTTTTTTGCTTTGTTTGATCCCTATTTTTTTTGATTCTTCATTACAGATTTATTATCGTTATCGTTTCTTGCATCTCTCGCGAAATTCCGCGTAGGCGCGAATTCTCCCAATTTGTGACCTATCATAGATTCTGTTATATAAATAGGTATATGTTCCTTTCCATTATGAATCCCGAATGTATGGCCAACCATTGAGGGTAGAATGCTAGATGCCCGAGACCAAGTGACTATTATCTCCTCCCCCCTTTTGATTTTTTCCATTTTTTCGAATAAATGATTAGCTACAAATGTTTTCTTTGGATTAGCTACAATTCTTTTCTTTGGATTAGCGACAATTCTTTTCTTTGGATTAGCTACAAATCTTTTCTTTGGATTAGCTACAATTCTTTCTTTTGGACCTATCACAGCTGATTACTCCTTTTTTGACATGTTAAAGATTGGCATTCTATGTCCAATATCTCGATCTAAGTATGGAGGTCAGAATAAATACAATAATGATGAATGCAAAAAAGAGAAAATCCTTTACCTAGATAAGGGGCGGATGTAGCCAAGTGGATCAAGGCAGTGGATTGTGGATCCACCATGCGCGGGTTCAATTCCCGTCGTTCGCCCATCCCATCGAATTTCCAAAATTCGATTTGGAATATTCCTATTTACGGCGACGAAGAATCAAACTATCACTATATTTTCTCCTTTTCCTACTTCTTCTTCCAAGCGCAGGATAACCCCAAGGAGTTACGGGTTTTTTTCTTCCAATTGGGGCTTTTCCTTCACCGCCCCCGTGGGGATGATCCACAGGGTTCATAGCTACTCCTCTTACTACAGGACGCTTACCTAGCCAACACTTCGATCCAGCTCTACCCAAACTTTTTCGGGTCACCCCAACATTACCCACTTGTCCGACTGTTGCTAAGCAGTTTTGGGATATCAAACGAACCTCCCCAGATGGTAATCTTAATGTGGCCGATTTACCCTCTTTTGCAATCAGTTTCGCTACAGCACCTGCTGCTCTAGCTAATTGTCCGCCCTTTCCATGTGTGAATTCTATGTTATGTATGGCCGTGCCTAAGGGCATACCGGTTGAAGTAGATTCTTCTTTTTTATCAAAAAAAACCCCTTCCCAAACTGTACAAGCTTCTTCCAAAGCATACGGCTTTCTAGATGTATATGATGATATAGAAAAAAATAGATCTTTTCATCGTATAATGAAGTATCACATGAGTGGATATATAGGAATCCTAATCTGCCGAATCATTCATGTTATCATCTTCTACATCCTAGGTCTCTCCGTTCCGTCATCTGGCTTATGTTCTTCATGTAGCATTCAGACCGAATGACTCTATCAAATTACGTCGATACTTCCACATATTACGGGTAACGTAGGAGACATCTCTTCGGCGGATCTTCATTACCACTGCTTAGCTTTCAATTCGCCTCTGACCATCAAATGAAATGTGAATAACCCGTCCTCCTCTCTTTGAAAGAAGAGGCGCTTCCGGTTCGGTACGTGCTTCAAACAATTTTCTCCATATTACCATATCTCTAGAGTCAATAATTCTCTATGAGAAACTACTGAACTCAATCACTTGCTGCCGTTACTCAACAGTTTTCTGTTGAGGTCTATTCCATAGAGGTACTCCAATTGGATCAGTGATCGATTTCTAGGTTTTGTCGTAAACCTAATTGGTTACTTCCAATTACGTAAATCAATAGTTCAAACCGCACTCAAAGGTAGGGCATTTCCCATTGATATAGGAACTTCTGCACCAGAAACAATGGTATCTCCAATTATAGCCCCTCTGGGATGTAAAATATATCTCTTCTCACCATTCCCGTAGTGTATAAGACAAATGTATGTATTTCGATTAGGGTCGTATTCTATGGTTACGATTCTACCAGATATGTCTTTTTGATTCCGTCGAAAATCGATTTTACGGTATAGACGCTTATGACCCCCCCCTCTATGCTTTGCAGTAATGATTCCTCTGGCATTACGACCTTTACTACAACGATGCCGTCCATAGATCAGATTATTTCGTGGATTGGATTTCATTTGACTGTCTACAGCTCCATTGCGTGTACTCGGACTAGAAGTTTTGTATAAATGTATCGCCGTGTTATTAAGTATTTTTCTTTAAGTTCTTTTCTTTAGAATCTCTAGAAGAGGTGGAATAGAATAACCTGGTGGAAGCGTAATGATCATATGCCTGTAATGGATTGTATGTCCCATAATAGGCCCCTTCTACCCTTTCGGGGTAGTCGATGACTATTCATAGCTATTACCTTAACACCAAAGAAGAGTTCAACCCAATACTTACTTGATTTCTGTCTTAGTTGATCCTGATTCGGCATTAGAAGTATGTATATTGATTCTTCCCCAATAACCGAAGACTTTTTCCTGTAACTACTCCATATTGGATTCCATCCATAACTCCAATTTCTTCCCTATGAGTCCCAGTATTGATCAGGATTCGAGTTCTTACTCTTCCTATGTTATGGTATGAATATACTATACCAATTCGTTATGGATAGATGATGAGATCCCATTGATAGAGAGAAAATTCCGATAGACTTATTGAACATTCCCATTAGCGTGCATCCAGTAGGAATTGAACCTACGAATTCGCCAATTATGAGTTGGGTGCTTTAACCATTCAGCCATGGATGCTTAACATAAGAGGTATCATCATAATCTAAAAGATGTATGATCATAATCATACACATTGGATTAAGAACGGGGTCAGAGGGATCAAAAACCGCTAATTCGTATAAAGCCATCGAACCGGCCCAACCAGCAACTAGAGCTGTGTGCATTATATGCACAGAAAGCAATCGACCGGGATCATTCAATACGACAGTATGAACACGATACCAAGGCAAACCCATGGAAATACCCCTTAAGAGAAATAGAAACTATGTCACTTTATTTTATCGCATTAAACTAAAAAGACTATATACTGTGTACCTCACCTTTTTTCAGTAGATTCTGTATCAGAAAGGGCTCATTTTGATTTCATCCCATTGAAAATCAAAATAAGGGAACAACTCTGTTCGTAAGAACAAAGAGAAGCAGATCTATTCTATACCCGATAAGTACCAATACGCAACGGGAAGATTGCATTATTATAATAACTTGTTGATCATTCGAATGATCAATCCCTTCGTTCCAGAATCCATTCTGTCTTACTCTATCAAAAAAGCCTTCCAATGGATCAAATAGAAGTGGAAAAAATAGAAGAAAAAGGAATGAAGGCAGGAATTCATGGATTTTCACGTTTCCTTATTCAAGTGAAGTAAAGTATCCGGATTTTCTGAACATCAGGGAAAGGTCTTTTTTACGGATAATCACAAGATCTTTTTATCAAGGAATGGGAATACTTTCAGTATTCCTTTAGTTAAGTATCCAGGTTCCAACAAAAAAACTTTGATCCACCAAAAACCCCGCGTTCAGGGAGGTCAATGTATTCAAAAAGGTCAAATTTTAGCAGACGGTGCCGCTACAGTTGGTGGGGAACTCGCTTGAGGGAAAAACATCTTGGTAGCTTATATGGTTACAATTTGTAAGATGCAGTACTAATTAGCGATATGAAGATATTTTGACGTCTTTTCACATTCGGAGATATGAAATTAAGACTTATGTAACAAATCAAGTCCCTGAAAGAATCAGTTAAAGAAATATTCTATAATATGGTTACAATTTGTAAGATGCAGTACTAATTAGCGATATGAAGATATTTTGACGTCTTTTCACATTCGGAGATATGAAATTAAGACTTATGTAACAAATCAAGGCCCTGAAAGAATCAGTTAAAGAAATATTCTATAATGAAGAAAAAAAAAACCAAAAAATCAAAAACCAAAAAATCAAAAACCAAAAAATCAAAAAGAGGAAAACATCAAAATGATCATCAACATTGTACAAACTTCTTGTAGTCAGATAAGGATAACGTTTTTTTTTTCGAATAATCTTAATAATCTTAAAGAAAAGGAGGAATTTTATGGTCAAAAAAAAGAAAAATAGAGCACATGATTGGATATCCGGCTGGATCTTGGACTGGAGAGAGATATTAAGAGAGATCAAGAATTCTCACTCTTTCATAGACATTTTTTTCGACCAAGAACGCTTTATGAGACTCTTTGACTCCCGAATTTTGGGTATCATAATTTCAAAAAATTCCCGGGGTTCAAGAAGCAATCGATATTTAACCAACACAGGTTTAATAACTCGAGATTCCAGGATCCAAAATGGAGTAAAACGTGTCCATGGTGTCGTCAAAAATGTGGTAAGGGGCGTGATGCTACTTGTACTAGGGGTCTGTTTATGTCGTATTCAAAATCGAAATCTAGTTGAACGAAAAAATATCTATTTGAGGGGGTTTCTTCCTATACCTATGAATTCGGTTGGATCTAGGGAAGAATCTTTTTGTTCTTCTAATATTCATAGGTTTGTGATTTCGCTCCTGTATCCTCCAAAAGGAAAAACCTTTTCTGGGAGTTGTTTTATGGATGGAGAAGAAATTACTCGGGTTCTCCCAAGAAAGAAAAAGTGTATCATGCGGAGTTCATGGTGGTCGAGAAACCAGATGGGAAAAAAGGGGGATTTTCTTTGTAATGAAACCGTAGCTGGAATTGAGATCTCATTCAAAGAGAATAATAGCAAACATCTGGAGTTTCTTTTGTTATGGCATATAGATGATCCGATGGTTAGTTGGGGGAAGAATCAGCACGAATCGGATTTTTGGTTCGACAATGTGTGGTTGGGAAACAAGGATCGGTTTGTTAGGAAAGTACGGAATATCTTGTTCAATATTCAATATGATTCGACAAGATCGAATCTCATTCAAGGAAAGGATTCGAGCCAATTGAAAGGATCTTCTAATCAATCCATAGATCATTTCGATTCCATTAGAAATGAGAATGTGGAACGAACAGAGATAGAATCAGGTCGATTCCCGAAATGTCTTTTTGGATCTTCCTCAAAGTCCCGGCTATCCGCGGAAGGTGAAAAGCAGATGAATAATAATCTGCTTCCGGAAGAAATCGAAGAATTTCTTGGGAATCCTACAAGATCCATTCATTCTTTTTTCTCTGACAGATGGTCAGAACTTTATCTGGGTTCGAGTCCTACGGAGAGGTCCCCTGTAGAGAAGGCTCTTTGGAAGAGAAAACTGGGTGTTTCTTTTGTCCCCTTCAGGCGGCGATCGGAACATAAAGAACTGGTTGATTTATTCATAATAATTAGGTATTTCCAAAAAACCGTCTCAATTCATCCTATTTCCCCCGGGGATTCTAAGATTCCGAAGGAGAAATCGAATGCAGAAGATCGATTTGCAGAAATGGTAAATCGATTCATTCTATCAATAACGGAGCCGAATCTGGTGTATTATAGGAGATTTGGCCTTTCTATTGATTCCTACAGGTTGGATCAAAAAAAATCCTTGAATGATATATTCCACACAAATGGATCGAATCGATCCTTTCTAATGGATAGATCCGATCGCAACTTTGAATATGGAATTCAAAAGGATTCCATTGGAAAAGATAGTATGAATCATCGAACTAGGATGAAATCTACGATCAATCAACATTTATCAAATTGGGCAAAGATTGAGAAGAAATGGTTCGACCCTCTTATTTGTCGAACCCAGAGATCCAGGAATGGGTATCCTGATGCATATAGCAAATGGTCGAATGAGTTCCAGAATCTCCAGGAAGATTTCCTGGGATATTTCTCTTCGAAACAGGAGAAGCTTCAAGTAGTCTTCGATCAATTACGATTCCATATCACTGATTTTTCGAGTTATTGGGATTCGATTGATTGGTCCGAAATTTTCGACCTATACGAATTCACTTTCACTAAGTTATTTCTTGTCCTTTTGCCCATGGCCCGTCTCTTTTTTCATAAGTTACTTATCTTTTTTCCTAAGTTTTTGTACTGGTTATATCCCCGATTCTCTGTACATATCGGGAATATCGCCATTCATAGTTCTGAGATGTACATTTATGAATTGAAAGATCCGATCCAGGAGAAGTCGTTCGAACCACTACGTCTTCAAATCGTTCTTTTGAAGAAATTGAAACCCTTCTTATTGAACGATCATAATACTTCTCAAAGATTGGACGATCATAATACTTTCCAAGGATCGAATTTATTGATCAATGAAGAAAGAATATTCCCATTTTTTTTCAACGAAATATCAAAGTGGATGATTGACTCATTCCATAGTAGAAAGAATCGCAGGAAATCCTTTGATAACACGGATTCCTATTTCTCCATCATACCCCATGATCGAGACAATTGGCTAAATCCCGTGAAAGCATTTCATAGAAGTTCAATGATATCTTCTTTTTATAAAGCAAATGGACTTCGATTTTGGAATGATCTACATCACTTTTGGTTCTGGGTCTCTTGTAAGAAAAGATTTCCCTTTTTTGTGGAAAAAATTCGTATCAATAATGAGGATCTTACATATCGAAAATTCCTCAATATCTCGTTTATTCGCAACAAAATAGTTGGCGGTCAAAAAAACCATTTGTTTGTGAGTCTTTCTGCAAGGGTATCTGACATAAACATACCTCAGGATCAGGATTTTCCAAAAAGTGGCTACAAAAGAGAGAACTTGTACAAATCTTTCATGTATAAATTGTATAAAAAATTCTATAATCGATTCTATAGATCTTTTATTTTTCCAAGAACTCTTTATGCAATTCAATCCGATCCAGTCGTTTCTAGAGCTAGTTCCTCGATCGCGGACCTTTTAAGACCAATTCAATCTGATCCAGTCGTTTCTAGAGCTAGTTCCTCGATCGCGGACCTTTTTAGATTGGAAAAAACTTTTTGGCAATCTTTTTCAGATATGAATCGATCTGATTCCAAAATGAAGAACTTGCATCAGTATCTCAGTGTCAATTCAAACATGGACTGTGGATCAAATCCATGTTCTAAGAAATCTTTACCATCCGGAAAGAAGGAAAAATGGAGTCTTTTTAGTTTTCGAAGTCAAAAGAAATACGTTAAGAAAAGACATATCAAAATAATCAATAAAAAAAACCTTTTTTCTGTAAAACTTTTCGAAGGGAATATTGAAGAAAATATTATTTACTTAGAATGGACTATTTACAAAGAATGGCTGCTAACGATCTTTACTACGAGTGGGTTCAAACATCTAAGATTCATCCTTTCCGAGATTTTTTCCTATTTGATATTCCCAACCGTGGTATCCAAAATTCAAGATATTCTGGATATACCATGGGTAATTCTTGAGAAGATTCTTATGAAATGGACTCTGATAAGTGAGAAGATTCTTATGAAATGGACTCTGATAAGTAAGAAGATTTCAAATCTTCATTTAGTACAGCTACTCCGAAAAAAGACTCATCTGTCTCGAACAAAGACTGATTCTTTTAATGGGTCTTCTCCTTTTCTTTCTTGTACACTTTCATTATTCTCATATAGGAATAAGTCATTGATATCGGCTGAGTTCCTCTTTTCAATTCCTTTCCTTCTTTTTTTTGCTGGATATCTCGCTTGTAGAGGTCTTATCTTAATTTGCAAAACCTGTCGTCAGTTATTTATAGACTTTGAAAAGATCAAATCTTGGTCAAATCCATCATATATCATGGAGTTCCAAAAACTTCGGGATAGGTATCCTATATCTTCTTTCAGGTCAGAGAATTTAGAGAATCCCCTTCAAGTTATTTTCGATGATCCCTGTGGAGTTATAGAGAATCCCCTTCGAGTTATTGTTATTCTGAAAAAATACTATGTTATTCTGGAAGAATACATAGTAAAATTCTTCTATTTTCTGATAGAACTAGGATACCTACTACTTTTTCAGGAAAAATCTGAGAATCGAAATCGGATCGATTTGCTCATCTCTTATCTCACCTATCGCATAAGTGATCTCAGAAGTCTCATCCCAAATAATCTCATCGATCAAATCATTTTTTTGATAAATACGAGACATCTAAGTCCTACAAGTATAGAGATCTATTCATTGATGAGGAAAAGAAAAAAGGTGGTGAACAGCGATGATGAAATAGAATCCTGGGTCGCGAACAACGATTGGGTTGATGATGAAGAAAGAGAATTTTTGGTTCAGCTCTGCACCTTAAGTACAGAAAAAAGGATTAATGAAATTCTATGGAGTTTGACTCAGAATAATCTTTTCTATGAAATGGTGGAACAACCTGGATCCAATTATTTACGGTACTTATTTGAAATTCAGCAAAAGGATCTATTGAATTATGAGTTCAATAAATCCTGTTTAGCGGAAAGACGGATATTTCTTGCTTATTATGAGACAATAACCTCGTGGGGGACTTTTCATTTGTCATCTCGTCCAACCCCCTTTTCGCTTCGCTTAGCCCCATACCCTTCTAGGAGTGTTTTAGTGCTAGGTTCTATAGGAATTGGGCGATCCTATTTGGTCAAATCCCTAGCGAAAAATTCCTATCTTCCTTTCATTAAGATATATCCGCTCAAGTACCCGTATTTATTCGCGGAGTATTTTAGTGATCCCAATCAATATTTCGATATAGATGAGATGGAAGAATGGAAGGATGAATATATTACTTCTATTCCTTTTGATGTTGATGATTTTGATGTTGATGATAGTGGCGATATTGATAAGAATCTGAATTTTCATAAGAAACTTTTCTATATGACACGGGATAAGCTAACTACCAATGACCCATTTTTTTTGGATATGACCGTGCAATTCGATTTGGCAAAAACAATATCTCCTTGTATAGTATGGATTCCAAACATTCATGATCTGGATCGGGATGAGTTGAGGTATTTATCCCTCCATCTAGAAGAGAGCTCTCTTTCCAATTCCAAGGATCGTGAAAGATGTTTCACTAGAAATAGTATTGTTATTGCTTCGACTCATATTCCCCGAGAAGTGGATCCCGCTCTAATAGGTCTGAATAAATTCAATACATTCATTAAGATACGAAGGCTTACTATTCCAGAACAACGAAGGTATTTCCGGATTCTTTCATATACTAGGGGATTTGGCTTGGAAAATCAAATATTCGATAGTAAGAAATTTGGGTCTATAACCATGAGTTCGAATGTACAACATCTTGTAGCACTTAACAATGAGGTCCTATCAATTAGTATTACACAGAGGAAATCCATAATCGAAGAAACTAATTCAATTCGATTCGCTTCTTTTAGACAGACTTGGAATTTTCAAACTCACATAAGAGGGTTCCAGGATCATAGGATCCTTTTGTATCAGATAGGAAGAGTTTTTGCACAAAATATATTTCTAAGCAATTTCCCCATAGATCCTATCTATATCTATGTACGGGACCCTATCGCGAGGAATCAAATATGGAATTCTTATTTGTACAAATGGTACGTCGAACTTGAAACAAATTTGAAGAAAATAACGATACTTCTTTATCTTTTGAGTTGTTCTGCCGGATTGGTCACTCAAGATCTTTGGTCTTCACCCGGACCCGATGGAAAAAATTGGATCACTTCTTCTGAATTTCTTGAGAATGATTCTCGGCTAGTTCAGAACCTATTAGAATTAGAAGACTTTCTGGTGGGATCCTCATGGATAGAAAAAAATTGCAGTGAGACATTACTTCTTCGGTCCGAACCAAAGAATCCGTTAGATATGATGCAACATAAATCTTTTTCTACCCATTATCGTAGAGTGACAAATGAAATAGAAATAGACGAATCGGAGTTTGAAGAAGAGCATGAAGCCGTGAACCCGCAGAAGATAGAGATAGAGAACGATTTCTTCAATCAAAATCAAATAGAAATAGAAATAGTTCGGTCTCCTAAAATATGGCGCTATATATTTGATAATCTCGAAATTCAGAATATCAAAAAGCTTATCAAATCGGGACTTCCTTATTGGGCCGAGTCATTTCAGGGCAAGTGGCCTTTTGATCTTGAGGAAGATCAGCTTCAAGAGGAGGAGAATGATTCGGAGTTCTCGCAGAATGAAACAATTCAGCACGAGAAACAAGAGAGATTTTCAAAAGAACAAAGCTTTTTTATAATAAACCGATTCATTTGGGAACCTCCGCACCCACTCTTTCTCGTAGTCATATACCTGTCCTTTTGGCTTTCACCTCGAGAATTGTTTTCATCTGATAATTTCGATGAGAGGAGTCCTGACCTAACTAAGGATCCTTCTTCATATATAGATGAAGACCATTGGTTCAATAAGGGAGAAAAGCACTACGAAAGGTTGGTTCGTCATAAGAGATGGCAAAGAAGACTTAGAATCAATAGTTCCTTATCTAAAGGATCTTTCTCCTCTCATATTCTGTTCGAGAGTTATCAGTATTTAGCAAATCTGTTCCTATCTAACGGAAGGCTATTGGATCAAATGACCAAAATATTGTTGAGAAAGAGATGGCTTTTCCCGGAGGAAATGAGCCATTTGATTTGTGGAACAGAAGAAAGATTTCCCATTCCTTATCCGTAAAGATATGTGGCCATGAAAAAGGGAAAAGGCCTAGCGTGGAAGAGGATTGACCGGGTGGTAGAGTCGTGGAAACACTTGTTTATTCGATATTTTGGACCTTAGTTCATATGCTACTGTTCAAGCATGAATTGAAATCTTAGATCAAAGCACTATGTATGGATGATATAAACTGCCTAAACAAGAATTCCTTTCTTGTTTAGGCGAACAACCAGAGTAGAAAAACAGAGTAGAAAAACGGATTCATTCGGATCGACATGAGGGTCCAACTCCATTGGATTGCCAGAATCCATGTTGTATATTTGAAGCAGGTTGACCCCCGTGCTTCTCTCATGGTAGAACCCTCTTCCTGCTGAGCTGAGCCCCTATCTCCTCGGCCCACAGAGGAAAAGTGTAGGGCTGGTGCTCAAAATTCATTACGGAAGAAAGGACTCACAGAGCCGGCATCACTAGGGGGATCACTAACTTATACTAAAACGAATACTAATATAATAGAAAAGAACTCTTTTTTCTGGATACTTTCCCCGGTTCCATTGCTACCGCGGGCTTTCCGCAATCGATCGGATCATATAGATATCCCTTCATTCAACACAACATAGGTCATCGAAAGGATCTCGGACAACTCACCAAAGCACGAAAGCCAGAATCTTTCCGAAAGTGGATTCCTATTTCAAGAGTGCATAACCGCATGGATAAGCTTACACTAACCCGTCAATTTTGGATTCAATTGGGGATTTTCCTTGGAGGTATCCGGAAGAAATTGGAATGGAATAATATAGATTCATACAGAAGAAAAGGTTCTCTATTGATTCAAAGGGTATACCTATGGGATAGAATAAGAAAAATCGAAATGAAATTCAAGAATCCAGGAAAAAAAGGAAATCAAAAAAAGGAAATAGAACAAACAAATAAGTAGAAGATCGAAGAGCCCGGATTCAAAATGACAAAATTGAAACTCAAAAAGGATCCTTCTTTCTGATTCTCGAAGGATGAGAGGCAAAGGGATTTCTATCGAGAAAGAGTTATTAGATAGAAGATCGTGATTTGATCCGCATATGTTTCGTAAAAGAGAAATCTTTTCCTTTGATCATAAATGAAAAGTCTTCAATTGGAATATGAAAACGTGACTGAATTGGTCGAAGTTACTCTTCGAAACGGTAGTGGCAGAAGGGAAGAAATTCTCGAACGAAGAAAAGGATCCAATTACTTCGAAAGAATTGAACGAGGAGCTGTATGAGGTGAAAATCTCATGTACGGTTCTGTAGAGTGACAGTAAGGGTGACTTATCTGTCAACTTTTCCACTATCAACCCCAAAAAACCAAACTCTGCCTTACGTAAAGTTGCCAGAGTACGATTAACCTCTCGATTTGAAATCACTGCTTATATACCTGGTATTGGCCATAATTTACAAGAACATTCTATAGTATTAGTAAGAGGAGGAAGGGTGAAGGATTTACCCGGTGTGAAATATCACATTGTTCGAGGAACCCTAGATGCTGTCGGAGTAAAGGGTCGTCAACAAGGGCGTTCTAGTGCGTTGTAGATTCTTATCCAAGACTTGTATCATTTGATGATGCCATGTGAATCGCTAGAAACATGTGAAGTGTATGGCTAACCCAATAACGAAAGTTTCGTAAGGGGACTGGAGCAGGCTATCATGAGACAAAAGATCTTCTTTCTAAAGAAATTCGATTCGGAACTATTATATGTCCAGGGTCCAATATGAAAATCATTTCAGAGGTTTTCCCTTACTTTGTCCGTGTCAACAAACAATTCGAAATACCTCGACTTTTTCAGAACAGGTCTGAGTCAAATAGCAATGATTCGAAGCACTTTTTTTGACATTCAACTATGTATTTCGGAAACCTAAGGACTCGATCGTATGGATATGTAAAATACAGGATTTCCAATCCTAACAGGAAAAGGAGGGAAACGGATACTCAATCTCAAGTGAGTAAACAGAATTTCATACTCGATCTCATAGATCCATATAGAATTCTGTGGAAAGCCGTATTCGACGAAAGTCGTATGTACGGCTTGGAGGGAGATCTTTCCTATCTTTCGAGATCCACCCTACAATATGGGGTCAAAAAGCCAAAAAAAAAAAATTGATTCGTTTTTAGCCCTTATAAAAAGAAAACGGATTCTTGAACCTCTTTCACGCGCATGTCACGTCGAGGTACTGCAAAAAAAAAAACTGCAAAATTCGATCCAATTTGTTGTAGTCGAGTCGTTAACATGTTGGTTAACCGTATGATGAAACACGGAAAAAAATCATTGGCTTATCAAATTTTCTATCGAGCCGGGATAGATATTCAAAAAGAGACAAAAAAAAATCCAGTATATGTTTTACGTCAAGCAATAGTTAGAGTAACTCCCAAGCTAGGAGTAAAAACAAGAAGACGAAAAAACGGAAAGACTTATAAAGTCCCTGTTGAAATCCCATTTCCACAAGGAATATTACTTGCCATTCGTTGGTTATTAGAAGCATCCCGAAAGCGTTCGGGTACAAGTATGGCTTCACAATTAAGTTCCGAATTAATAGATGCTGCTTCAAAAAAACGTGGCAAGGCCATACGCAAAAAGGAGGAGACTCATAAAATGGCAGAGGCAAGTAGAACTTTTGCTCATTTTCGTTAATTCATGAACAGGATCTATGGATCTACATAGGTCCATGGATTCATACATCTCGATCGGAAAAGAATCAATAGAAAGAGAATCGGACGATATCTTTATCGAAACAAACAAAAAGGAAAAGAAAGATAAAACATAAATCATGATCAGCTAAGCCCCCGAGCGAGGGGGCTTGCTTAAGAATAGGAATCTTATGGAAATATCATGGAATCCGGTTTGATCCTATTTATTCATGGGGATTCCGTAAATATCCCATTCCAAA
>JAMQYH010000040.1:27500-28823 GCA_027562975.1 Rhynchospora breviuscula
AGAAACTACAAAGAATCAAGAAGGGGTACAAATCAGATCTATTTTGCCATTGGATATCTATCTATATTTTCTATAGAAAAGATCCTAGAATTGGAAGGAAGTCGCAGAATTTTGCTCTGGGAATATCTTATCAATCCATTCCCATCCCATTTATTTATACTTCTTGCAAATCCTCACGTTTTTTCGGAACGAAACCGGTTTTTCTGCCTCTTTCCATTTCATCTCAATCTAGAAATAGATTATGGCGAAAATCCATCTCATTATAGAAATAGATTATGGCGAAAATCCATCTCATTATAGAAATAGATTATGGCGAAAATCCATATATGGAGTTCATTAAAGTTTCATGTGATTTAGTAAACAGAATAGAAATTTGATCATTACTAGATCGATCTTAGGGGTCGATGAATAATGAGCAACTAATGGGGTTTTTTTCGTGAAAAAGGACATTTCTTTTTTGAAATACGATATATAGAAACAATTTGTTGAAATACAATATACATGAATCCAATTTCCTGAAATAGCAAATGATCAAACACGTTTCCTTATTCAAGTGAAGTAAAGTATCCGGATTTTCTGAACATCAGGGAAAGGTCTTTTTTACGGATAATCACAAGATCTTTTTATCAAGGAATGGGAATACTTTCAGTATTCCTTTAGTTAAGTATCCAGGTTCCAACAAAAAAACTTTGATCCACCAAAAACCCCGCGTTCAGGGAGGTCAATGTATTCAAAAAGGTCAAATTTTAGCAGACGGTGCCGCTACAGTTGGTGGGGAACTCGCTTGAGGGAAAAACATCTTGGTAGCTTATATGGTTACAATTTGTAAGATGCAGTACTAATTAGCGATATGAAGATATTTTGACGTCTTTTCACATTCGGAGATATGAAATTAAGACTTATGTAACAAATCAAGTCCCTGAAAGAATCAGTTAAAGAAATATTCTATAATATGGTTACAATTTGTAAGATGCAGTACTAATTAGCGATATGAAGATATTTTGACGTCTTTTCACATTCGGAGATATGAAATTAAGACTTATGTAACAAATCAAGTCCCTGAAAGAATCAGTTAAAGAAATATTCTATAATATGGTTACAATTTGTAAGATGCAGTACTAATTAGCGATATGAAGATATTTTGACGTCTTTTCACATTCGGAGATATGAAATTAAGACTTATGTAACAAATCAAGTCCCTGAAAGAATCAGTTAAAGAAATATTCTATAATATGGTTACAATTTGTAAGATGCAGTACTAATTAGCGATATGAAGATATTTTGACGTCTTTTCACATTCGGAGATATGAAATTAAGACTTAT
>JAMQYH010000041.1:630000-746108 GCA_027562975.1 Rhynchospora breviuscula
CAGGCGCAGCGCCTCCTCGAGCTCCGTGCGCAGCTCGCTCAGGCAGCGTCGTACGCCGTCGGGACCACCGGCAGCGAGCGACATCAGCGGCAGCCGGCCGAGGAACGCCGCACGAGCGCCGAGCGCGAGCGCGCACAGCACGTCGAGGCCCGAGCGCAGGCCGCCGTCGACGTACACCTCGGTGGTGCCGCTCCCCCCGGCCGTGGCAGTCAGCGCCCGCGCCACCGCCGGGAGGCAGCGGGCGGTGGGGGCGGCCCGGTCGAGCTGGCGCCCACCGTGGTTCGACACCCAGACCGCGCTCGCACCGGCCCCGGCGCACCGGACCGCGTCGTCAGGGCGCAGCACGCCCTTCGCCACCACCGGCAGGCCGCTGACCTCGCGCACCCACGCCAGGTCGTCGGGCCCCAGGTCCGTCGCCTTGGGGGCGTTCGCAGCCGGACCGAGGTTCAGCCGGTTGTACGAGGTGTCCACGGCCTCCCACACGCTCGGCCCGTCGTCGTACTTGGTGGCGACGACCGGGGTGTCGAGCGTCAGGACGACGGCGCGGGCCCCGTGCGAGGCCGCGCTCTCCAGCATCGGACGGCACAGCTCGCGGTCCTGGGTCAGGTACGCCTGCAGCCACCAGGCCGCGCCGACCGCGCCGATCTCGGCGAAAGGCGTCCCCGCGTTGCTGGACACGACGAGCAGGCCCTCTTCGTCGCGCACGGCCGCGGCCATCGCCAGCTCCCCGTCGGCGTGGGCGGCCCGCTGCAGCGTCGTGGGCGCGACCCCCAGCGGCGCGGCCACCTCCGTGCCGAGCAGGTTCGTGCGCAGGTCGACGTGGGTGACGTCCTGCAGGACCCGCGGCAGCAGGCGTACCGAGCGCCAGGCCGCGGTGGCCTCACCGACCACGAGGCCGTCGCGGGCGCCCTGGGCGACGTAGCGGTGCACGCTGGTCGGCAGCGCCTCGCGCGCCCGCGCCTCGACGACCTCCAGCCAGCGCTCGCTCACGGCGCGACCCGGACCCCGGCGATCCGCTTCTTGCCGCGCCGCAGCACCAGCCACTCCCCCAGCCGGTCCTCCTCGCCGGGCACCAGGTCGGGGTCGGTCACGCGCTCGTTGTTGAGGTAGGCGCCGCCCTCCTGGACGGTGCGGCGGGCCTCGCCGCGGCTGGAGGCGAGCCCGGCGGTGACGAGGAGGTCGAGCACCGAGGCCCCCGGCGCGGACTCGCTGGCCCCCGCCTCCCCGAGGGCCGCCGCGAGCGTCGCCGGCGCGAGGTCGGCCAGGCTCCCGCGGCCGAACAGCGCGGCCGCCGCCTGCGTGGCCTGCCCGGTCTCGGCGGCGCCGTGGACCTCGGTGGTGACCGCGTCGGCGAGGGCCCGCTGCCCGGCGCGGGCGAACGGTCGCTCGCGCGTCTCCTGCTCGAGCGCCTCGATCTCCTCGCGCGGCAGGAAGGTGAAGATGCGCAGCAGCTCGCCGACCTTCTCGTCCTCGACGTTCAGCCAGAACTGGTGGAAGGCGTACGGCGACATCAGCGCGGGGTCGAGCCACAGGGCGCCGCCCTCGGTCTTGCCGTACTTCGTGCCGTCGGACTTCGTGACCAGGGGTGTGGCGAAAGCGTGGGCGTGCCCGCCGTCGGCCCGGCGGATGAGCTCGACGCCGCCGGTGAGGTTGCCCCACTGGTCGGACCCGCCGAACTGGAGCGTGACTCCGTGCCGACGGAACAGCTCGAGGAAGTCCATCGACTGCAGCAGTACGTAGGAGAACTCGGTGTAGGAGATCCCCGCCTCGAGCCGGGTGCGGACCACGTCACGGGCCAGCATGCGGTTGACCGGGAAGTGCTTGCCGATCTCGCGGAGGAAGTCGATGGTCGACAACGACGACGTCCAGTCGTAGTTGTTCACCATCGTGGCGGCGTTCTCGCCCTCGAAGGAGAGGAACGGCTCGATCTGCGAACGGACGCGATCGACCCAGTCCCGCACGGTCGCGAGCTCGTTCAGGGTCCGCTCGCCGGACTCCTTGGGGTCGCCGATCATGCCGGTCGCGCCGCCGACGAGGGCGTACGGCGTGTGTCCCGCGAGCTGGAGCCGCTTGGCGGTGAGGATCTGCACCAGGTTGCCCATGTGCAGGCTCGGGGCCGTGGGGTCGAAGCCGACGTAGAACCGCACGCTGCCCGTCGAGAGCGCCTCGCGCAGGGCGTCCGGGTCCGTCGTGTGCGCGAGCAGGCCGCGCCACTGCAGGTCCTCGAGCAGGGTCGGGTCGACAGGCACGGCGTGCCACCTCCGGGGTCGGGGCCGCTGCCGCGCGGCCGCTGGGACCAGCCTGCCGTACTCGGCGGGCCCGGGACGCGGGGCCCCGCGAGGCCGCTCCGCGGGCGCGTCGGGGCGGTGCCGGCCCACGGCACCACTCGTGCTTAGGTAAGGCTTACCTATTGCTCGACGAGAGGACCCTCATGTCTCGGGATCACGGCGCGCGGCGACCGCTCACACCGGTCGCGCCCGGCTCCTCCCCCGCCCGGCCCGCACCGGACCAGGCGCTGCTCAACGCCGGCAGCACGCAGACGCTGGTCGCCGGCGTCGACGCGGCCGTCCGGGTCGCCGCCGACGCGGTCCGCTGCGCGCGCGGGCCCTCGACCGGGCCCGACCCGGCGCACCTCGAGCGGCTCGTGGCCGCGGCGGACCTCGACGCCCCGCTGGGCGGGCTCGACCGGGCGCTGGCGGAGCTCGGACCGCTCTACCTCGACGACGCGGTCTGGTTCCACCACCCGCGCTACGTCGCCCACCTCAACTGCCCGGTCTCGGTGCCGGCGGTCGCGGCGGACGTCATCGCCTCGACGGTGAACTCCTCGATGGACACCTGGGACCAGAGCGCCGGCGCCACCATGATCGAGCGCCGTCTGGTGCGCTGGACGGCCGACCGGCTGGGTCTCGGCCCGCGCGCCGACGGCGTGTTCACCAGCGGCGGGACGGCCTCGAACCTGCAGGCGCTGCTGCTGGCGCGCGACCACACCCTGACCCTCTGCGGCGAGACGGTGGGCTCCCCCGCGCTGCACCGGCTGCGGGTCCTCACCTCCGCGGACGGGCACTTCTCGGTGGTCAAGGCGGCGTCGCTGCTCGGCCTGGGGGGTGACGCCGTGGTGAGCGTGCCGGTCGACGAGCACCGGCGGATGGACCCCGAGGCGCTCAGCCGTGCGCTCACGAGGCTGCGCGCCGAGGACCTGGTGCCGATGGCCGTGGTGGCCACCGCCGGCACCACCGACTTCGGCGCCATCGACCCCCTCGACGCGATCGCCGGCCTGTGCCGCGCCCACGGCGCCTGGATGCACGTCGACGCGGCGTACGGCGGCGGCCTGCTGGCCTCGCCGGCGTACGCCGACCGGCTGCGGGGCACCTCCGCCGCCGACTCGGTGACGGTCGACTTCCACAAGACCTGGTTCCAGCCCGTGGCCTCCAGCGTCGTGGTCGTCCGCGAGCGGCGCACGCTGCGGCACGCGACGTACCACGCGGACTACCTGAACCCGGTCGACGCCGACCCGGAGGAGAAACCCAACCAGGTCGACAAGAGCCTGCAGACCACGCGCCGCTTCGACGCGCTGAAGCTGTGGCTGACCCTGCGCACCACCGGGGCGGACGCGATCGGGGCGATGTTCGACACGTGCATCGACCTGGCCGCCGCCGCCGCGGCGGCGTACCGCTCCCGCCCGGGCGTTGAGGTGCTGCTGGACCCCCCGCTGAGCACGGTGGTGTTCCGCGTCCGCCCGGTCGGCGTCGTCGACGGCGCGCTGCTCGACCGCGCCAACGACGGGGCCCGCGACCGCCTGTTCGCCTCCGGCGAGGGCGCCGTCGCCGCGACCAGGGTCGACGGGCGCCGCTGGCTGAAGCTCACCCTGCTGAACCCCGCCACCACGCTGGCGGACCTCGAGCACGTGGTCGGCCTGCTCGAGCAGCACGCCGACGACGTCGTCGCCGAGGCCAGCGGCGCAGCGCGGGAGGCGTCGTGAGCGGCGGGCGGGTGGACCCCGTGGTCCACGACCTCGTCGGCATCGGGCTGGGCCCGTTCAACCTCGGCCTGGCGTGCCTGGCCGAGCCGCTGGACGACGTCGACGCGGTCTTCCTCGAGGCCGAGCCCGACTTCTCCTGGCACCCCGGGATGCTGCTGCCGGACGCGGTGCTGCAGGTGCCGTTCCTCGCCGACCTCGTCAGCCTGGCCGACCCGACGTCGGCGTACTCGTTCCTGGCCTGGCTGAAGGAGACCGGCCGGCTCTACCCGTTCTACATCCGCGAGAGCTTCTACCCCCTGCGCACCGAGTACGACGCCTACTGCCGCTGGGCGGCGCACCGCGTCAGCGGGTCGCCTTCGACCGGCGGGTGGTGCGCATCGAGCACGACGGCGAGTGCTACGTCGTGCGCTCCCAGGACGCGGCCGGGGCGTCGTACGTCACCGCGGACGGCGCGTCGTGCTGGGCGTGGGGGACCCCACCGCACGTCCCCGAGGCGGCGCGGGGCGTGCTGGGCGAGAAGCACGTCGTGCACTCCGGCGACTACCTCGCGCACCGCGAGGACCTGCTGCGCCAGGAGTCGGTCGTCGTCGTCGGCAGCGGCCAGAGCGCGGCCGAGGTCTTCCGCGACCTGCTGCGCGAGCGCGGCGAGCGCGGCTCGCTGACCTGGCTGACCCGCTCGCCGCGGTTCTTCCCGCTGGAGTACACGAAGCTGACGCTGGAGATGACCTCCCCGGAGTACTCCCGCTACTTCCGCGGCCTCCCGGCCGAGGTGCGCGACCCGCTGCTGGCCTCCCAGCGCGGGCTCTACAAGGGCATCTCGGCGACGTGGTCGACGACGTCTTCGACACGCTCTACGCGCTCGGCGACACCTCGCGCACCCGGTTGCTGACCGGCATGGAGGTCACCGACGTGCGCCCCGAGGACGCGCCCGGGACGGGCCTCGTCCTCGACGCCGACCACGCCGAGAGCGGTGAGGCGCTGCGCCTGCGCACCGACGCGCTGGTGCTGGCCACCGGCTACCGCGCCCGCGTGCCCGACCTGCTGGAGCCGGTGCGCGAGCGGCTGCGGTGGGACGCCCAGGGCCGCCTCGACGCCGACGACGGCTACGCCGTCGACCACGCCGGCGGAGAGGTCTTCGTGCAGAACGCCGAGGCGCACACCCACGGCTTCGTCGCCCCGGACCTCGGATGGGCACCCACCGCAGCTCGGTGATCCTCGCCCGGGTGACCGGGCGGACGCCGTACCCGGTCGAGGAACGGATCGCGGTGCAGGAGTTCGGGGTCCCCGCCGACCTGAGGAGGACCGACGCATGAGGTTCACGACTCGACCCGTCGACCCGCGGCGCGACGCGACGCTGCTGCACGACTGGCTCACCCGGCCGTACGCCACGTTCTGGGGGATGCAGGACGCCGACGTCGAGCACGTCGAGAAGGAGTACGCCGACATCGCCGCGTCCGGGCACCACGAGGCGTTCCTGGGCCTGCACGACGGCGAGCCGGCCTTCCTGGCCGAGCGCTACGACCCCGCGCGCAGCCCGCTCGCCGAGACCTACGACGTCGAGGACGGCGACGTCGGCATGCACGTCCTGGTCGGTCCCCCGACGGGTCCGCGCGTCCACGGCTGGTCGCGCGCGGTGATGGACGCGGTGCTGGCGCTGTGCCTCGAGCGGCCCGGTGCGCGGCGGGTCGTGGTCGAGCCCGACGTGCGCAACGGCAAGGTGCAGGTGCTCAACGCCGCCGCCGGCTTCGTGCCGTCCCGGGTCGTACGCCTGCCGGACAAGGACGCGCTGCTCTCGTTCTGCACCCGTGAGGCGTGGCTCGCCCGACGCCCGGAGCCCGCGGACGGGCCCGCGTCGTGGACCGCCCACCTCACGCCGGAGCGCATGGAGCGCGCCGACCGCGCGCTGGCCGCCAAGGCGATCGGGGAGCTCGCGCACGAGCGGGTGCTGGACCCCGAGGACCTCGGCGACGGCCGCTTCGCGCTCGCGGGCGACATCCCCGGCGTGCGCTGGACGTTCGCCGCCCGCCGGCTGCCGCTGGACCACTGGTCGGTCGACCCGGCATCGCTGGAGCGCCGCGAGGACGGCGCGAGCACCCCCCGTACGGGCGCAGCGGCTGGTCCTCGACCTGGCCGGCACGCTGCCGCTGGGCCCGCAGACGCTGCCGGTCTACCTCGAGGAGGTCGCGGCCACGCTGGCCGGGCACGCGTGGAAGCAGCGGCCCGAGGCCCTGTCGTCGGCGGCTCTCTCCGAGGCCGACTTCCAGGCCGTCGAGGCGGGCATGACCGAGGGGCACCCGTGCTTCGTCGCCAACAACGGCCGGCTCGGCTACGGCGTGCGCGACCACGCGGCGTACGCCCCCGAGACCGGCTCGCCGGTGCGGCTGGTCTGGCTGGCCGTGCGCCGCGAGGCGTCCGTCTTCGCCACGGCAGGTCCGTCGTACGACGAGCTCGTCGCCGGCGAGCTGTCGGCCGCGACCAGGGACCGTTTCGACGGGGTCCTGACCGGTCTCGGGCTCGACCCGGGCGACTACAGGCTGATCCCGTGCCACCCGTGGCAGTGGGAGCACAAGATCGCGGTGACGTTCGCGCCTCAGGTGGCCCGGCGCGAGGTGGTCTGCCTCGGGCAGGGCGAGGACCTGCACCAGGCGCAGCAGTCCGTGCGGACGTTCTTCAACCTCACCCGGCCCGAGCGGCACTACGTGAAGACGTCGCTGTCGGTGCTGAACATGGGCTTCATGCGCGGGCTGTCGCCGGCGTACATGCGCACGACGCCGGCGGTGTGCGCGTGGGTCGCCGACCTGGTCGCGGCCGACGAGGAGCTGCGCTCGTTCGGGTTCCACGTGCTGCGCGAGGTCGCGGGCACGGGGCACCTGCACGAGGAGTACGAGGAGGTCGGCGCGGGACGCCCGGGCGGGACGGCGTACGCGAAGATGCTCTCCGCGCTGTGGCGCGAGTCGCCGGTCGCCCTGCTGGAGCCGGGCGAGCGGCTGGCCACGATGGCCTCCCTGCTGCACGTCGACTCCGCGGGCGACGCGCTCGTCGCCGAGCACGTACGCCGCTCGGGGCTCGGCGCGCGCGAGTGGGTGCGGCGCTACCTCACCGCCTACCTGCGCCCGCTGCTGCACTGCTTCTACGCCCACCGGCTGGTGTTCATGCCGCACGGCGAGAACCTCATCCTCGTGCTGCGCGACCACGTGCCCGTGCGCGCGCTGATGAAGGACGTCGGCGAGGAGGTGGCCGTCTTCGACGCCGACGTCGAGCTGCCCGAGCTTGCCCAGCGGATCCGGCTCACCGGCGTCGCGGACGACCTGCAGACGCTGTCGATCCTCACCGACGTCGTCGACTGCTTCCTGCGCTTCCTCGCCGCGCGGCTCGACGAGAGCGGGCTGCTCGACGCCCACGCGTTCTGGGCGGAGGCCGCGAGCGTCGTGGCGGCGTACCAGCGCGAGCACCCGGAGCTGGCCGACCGCTTCGCCGCGCACGACCTGTTCGCACCCCGTTTCGCGCGCTCGTGCCTGAACCGGCTGCAGCTGCGCGACAACACCTCGATGCTCGACCTCGCCGACCCGGCCGGGTCGCTCGCGATCGTCGGCGAGCTCGACAACCCGCTCGCGGCGCACCGGCCGACCTAGAGTCGGGCGTCGTGACGTCAGCTGCCACCGACACCGCCACCGACCCGCACGCCCCGAGCCGGCGCGAGCGGTGGGAGGCGGTGATGGAGTGGCCGCTGACGATCACCGCCGTGGTGTTCCTGGTGGCCTACGCCTGGCCGATCCTGCAGCCGGACCTGCCGCACGGGTGGCGGGTGCTCTGCGGGGTGCTCACCGCGGCGGCGTACGTCGTGTTCGTCGTCGACTACGTCGTACGGGTCGTCGTGAGCCAGAACCGGCCCCGCTTCCTGCGCACGCACGTGCCCGAGCTGCTGGTGGTGGTGCTGCCCGCACTGCGACCCCTGCGGATGCTGCAGCTGCTGAACCTGCTCGGCCAGCTGAACCGCTCGGCCGCGGGCAGCTCCTTCCGCGGGCGCGTGGCGGCGTACGTCGCCAGCGCGACGACGCTGGTGATCTTCACCGGGGCGCTCGCGGGGCTCGACGCCGAGCGCGGCGCGCCCGGCGCGAACATCGAGACCTTCGGCGACGCGCTGTGGTGGGCGATGACGACGGTGAGCACGGTCGGCTACGGCGACTTCTACCCCGTCACCACCACCGGGCGGCTGGTGGCAGCGGTGCTGATGCTCGCCGGGATCGCCCTGCTCGGTGCGGTGACCGCGTCGCTGGCGTCGTGGCTCATCGACAAGGTCAGCGCCGACGACGACGCGGCGGACGACGCGGCCGACGCCGCCACGCGCGAGGACATCCACCGGCTGCTGGACGAGGTGGGCTCGCTGCGCGAGGAGGTCGCGCGGCTGGGCGCCGCCCGGCGCGACGGGTAGTCGAGGACGTTCTCGTGGTCCTTGGGCCCCGGTGACCACGAGAGCGTCACGGACTACCGGGGGCGGGGACGTAGCGCGAGACCGTGCGCTCGTCGGCCAGCCAGAACCGCCAGGGGCGCTCGGCGGCCAGGCGCAGGCCGACGCGAGGGCCGGTGCGGACGTCGCCCGGGTCCGGCGGGTCGCCGAGGACGAGGTGCCCCGCCAGGTCCAGACCGTCCTGCTCCCCGGCGAGGGCCAGGGCGCGGCACAGGCACGCGGGGCCGCGGGCCAGGTCGCGCTCGGCCAGCGGGCGGGTGCTCCGCCGAGCCGCGGTACGCCGCTCGCGCGCGAGGTCCTGCCCGGCGACGACCTCCCCGGCGCGCAGCAGGACCGCCGAACCCTGCCCCTCGGGGCCGGTGACGACGTTGGCGCACCAGTGCATGCCGTAGGTGAAGTAGGTGTACAACCGGCCGGGCGGGCCGTGCATCGACCGCGTGCGCGGGGTCGGGCCGCGGAAGGAGTGCGAGCCCGGGTCGCCGGGGTCGTCGGCACCACGCTGACCGGCCGGGCCGGCGTACGCCTCGACCTCGGTGAGCCGCACGGTGACGCCGGCGTGGGTCAGGTGCGCACCGAGCAGCAGCGGCGCGACCTCCTCGACGGGGCCGAGCAGGACCCGGTCGAGGTCAGCCACCCAGCCGCTCCAGCAGCCGGTCCAGCAGGCCGACCTGCCCCGCGACCAGCAGCACCCGCGCCCGGTCGGGAGCGACCCACTCCACGCGGTCGACCTCCGGGAACGTCCGGGTACGTCCCGAGCGCGGCGGCCACTGCGTCTCGAAGGTCCCGGGGACGACGTCGGCCGGGTCGACGTCGACCTCCACCGCCCAGGCGGTGACGCGCTTGCCGCCGGACTGGCGGACCTCGCCGAGGTCGAGGAAGTCCGTCGTCGCCGGGTCCGGGGCGGGCACGCCGAGCTCCTCGGCGTACTCCCGGCACGCCGTCCGCACCGGCTCCTCCCCCTCCTCGGGCAGGCCCTTGGGGAAGGTCCACGCCCGCTCGTCCTTGCGCGCCCAGAACGGGCCGCCCATGTGCGCGACGAGCACCTCGACGCCTCCGGCCGTGCGGCGCCACGGCACGAGCCCGTAGCTGTGCGCGACCACGGGCTCAGCCGGCCAGGCGGGCCCGGTGGGTGGCGACGAGCGCGTCGACCTCGTCGAGCTGCTCGCGCACCCGGACCTCGGCGGTCCCGCCGCGACCGTCGCGCGAGGACACCGACCCCTCGAGGGTGAGCACCGCGTGGACGCTCGAGCGTCCCTCCGGGGCCAGCCGCGGGTCGATCCCACGCAGCTGGCCCTCGGTGAGGTCCCACAGCTCGCAGCCCAGCTCCTCGCAGCGGCGCACGCAGGCACCGGCGAGCTCGTGGGCCTCGCGGAACGGCACCTTCTCGCGCACCAGCCACTCCGCGACGTCGGTGGCCAGCGCGAAGCCCTGCGGAGCCAGCTCGGCCATCCGGTCGGTGTCGAAGACGAGGGTGGCGACGAGGCCGCGGAAAGCCGGCAGCAGCAGCTCGAGGGTGTCGACGGAGTCGAAGAGCGGCTCCTTGTCCTCCTGGATGTCGCGGTTGTACGCCAGGGGCAGCGCCTTGAGCGTGGTGAGCAGCCCGGTGAGGTTGCCGACCAGGCGCCCGGACTTGCCGCGAGCGAGCTCGGCGACGTCGGGGTTCTTCTTCTGCGGCATGATGCTCGACCCCGTCGACCAGGAGTCGTGCAGCCGGACGAAGCCGAACTCCTTGGTCGCCCAGACGATCACCTCCTCGGCGGCCCGGCTCACGTCGACGCCGATCATCGCGGCGACGAAGCCCAGCTCGGCGGCGACGTCGCGCGAGGCGGTCCCGTCGATCGAGTTCGCGCTCGCCCGGTCGAAGCCGAGGTCGGCGGCGACCTGCTCGGGGTCCAGGCCGAGGCTCGCGCCGGCGAGCGCACCGCCGCCGTACGGCGACTCGGCCGCGCGCACGTCCCAGTCCCGCAGCCGGTCGACGTCGCGCAGCAGCGGCCACGCGTGGGCCAGCAGGTGGTGCGAGAGCAGCACCGGCTGCGCGTGCTGGAAGTGGGTGCGGCCCGGCATCGGGGCGCCGAGGTGCGCGCGCGCCTGGGCGGCCAGCGCCTCGACGAGGTCGAGGACGAGACCGGCGACCACCCGCGCGTGGTCGCGCAGGTAGGCGCGCAGCAGGGTCGCGATCTGGTCGTTGCGCGAGCGGCCGGCGCGGATCCGCCCGCCGAGGTCGGGACCGACCTCCTCGAGCAGCAGCCGCTCCAGCGCGCCGTGCACGTCCTCGTCACCGGGGTCGGGCTGCAGGCGGCCCTCGGCGAAGCGGCGCCCGAGCGCGTCGAGCCCGTCGAGCAACCCGGTCAGCTGGGCGTCGTCCAGCAGCCCCGCGCGGTGCAGCGCGCGGGCGTGCGCCCGGGAGCCGGCCAGGTCGTAGGGCACCAGCCGCCAGTCGAAGTGAGTCGAGCGCGACAGCGCCTCCAGCTCGGGGCTCGGCCCGTCGCTGAAGCGCCCGCCCCACAGGGCGCCGGATCGCGTGCCGTGGGAGGACTCAGCGGGTTCGTTCGTCACGCCGACAGCCTCCCAGCCGCGGCCGCCAGGTCGGCGGCGGGCAGGGCCTCGGCGTCGGCGGCGGGGCGGCTGAGCCAGGCCTCGGCGTACCACCAGCCGTCGTCCTCCAGCCCGGCCGTGTCGTAGCCCCAGGCCCGGGCGCCGTCGACGGCCGCCCGCGCCTCGGTGTCGTCGGCGAAGCGACGCTGGCGCAGCGGCGGCACGGGCACGCGCTCGGTGACGAGGTCGTACGACGCGCAGGCGTCCCGCACGGCGTCGTACGACACCGAGCGCAGCACGCTGCACAGCACCCAGACCCGCTCGGGGTGCTCCAGGCAGCCGAGGATGCGGTCGATCGAGGCCCGGGAGACGTAGCCGATGCCGCCGGTGCAGATCAGCAGGCCGGTGTCGGCGATGCCGGTGACCAGGTCCGGCGACGGGTCGCCGGCCTCGAGGTCCTCCGACCAGCCGGCGGTGAGCGTGCCGACGGCCACCGAGTGCTCGATCGCCGGGGCCGAGATGTCGAGGCCGCGCACCACGGGCGCGTCGGCGCGCAGGTGCGCGCCGACGAAGTCGCGGTCCGCGGCGACCCGCTCCCCCGGTGACCCCGCGTCCAGGTCCTCGCCGCCGTAGTGCGCGCTCAGCGCGGGGAAGTCGAGGTCGGTGCGCAGCAGGGCGCCGTTGAGCCCGTAGGAGCAGCACAGGTCCAGCACCGCCCGCTGCGGCCCGGGCGCCCGGCGCAGCGCCGCGACGACCAGCGGCAGCATCTCGCCGGGGATGCGGTAGTCGAGGGGCCCGAGCGTGCGGAAGTAGGCCCGCGGGTCCGGCGCGGTGTAGATGTCGTCGAAGTCGGCCTTGCCGGTCAGGGTGTCGTCCACTGGGTCCTCCGGGATCGTCGGGCGGTGGGTCGAGGTGCGGCCGGGCGGGCCGGGTGCGGCGTGCAGGCCCCGGTCCCCCGGGCACCGCACGCCGCGCCGTGCGGTCAGTCGGTGCCGAGCTCCATCGCGGCCTCGTCGAGGGCCTTCTCCTCGTCGCCGCGGGCGGCGGGGTTGCTCGAGATCCGGTTCGCTCCCCCGGCCGGCAGCTCGCCGAACAGGGTGCCGTGCTCGACCAGCACGTGCCCCTGGTCCTGCGGCTGCCCGGCGTACAGCTCGAGCTTGTCGCGCGAGTCGGCGATGTCGAGGTTGCGCATGGTCAGCTGCCCGATCCGGTCGGTGGGGCCGAAGGCGGCGTTGTCGGTGCGCTCCATGGAGAGCTTGTCGGGGTGGTAGGAGAAGTTCTCCCCCTGGGTGTCGAGGATCGTGTAGTCCTCGCCGCGTCGCAGCCGCATCGTCACCTCGCCGGTGACCAGCGAGGCGATCCAGCGCTGGATGGACTCGCGCAGCATCAGCGCCTGCGGGTCGAGCCAGCGGCCCTCGTACATCAGCCGGCCGAGGCGCCGGCCGTGCGTGTGGTAGCTCTCGATGGTGTCCTCGTTGTGGACGGCGTTGAGCAGCCGCTCGTACGCCGGCCACAGCAGCCCCATCGCCGGCGCCTCGTAGATGCCGCGCGACTTGGCCTCGATGATCCGGTTCTCGATCTGGTCCGACATCCCGAGCCCGTGCCGGCCGCCGATGAGGTTGGCCTGGTGGACGAGCTCGACCGCGTCGTCGTAGCGCGTGCCGTTGATCGCCACGGGACGGCCCTCCTCGAAGCGGATGGTCACGTCCTCGGTGGCGATGTCGACGGCCGGGTCCCAGAACTTCACGCCCATGATCGGCTCGACGCTCTCCAGCGAGGTGTCGAGGTGCTCGAGCGTCTTGGCCTCGTGGGTGGCGCCCCAGATGTTGGCGTCGGTGGAGTACGCCTTCTCCGCGGAGTCGCGGTAGGGCAGGCCGTGCTCGGTGAGCCACTGGCTCATCTCGGTGCGCCCGCCGAGCTCGGTGACGAAGTCGGCGTCCAGCCAGGGCTTGTAGATGCGCAGGTCGGGGTTGGCCAGCAGCCCGTAGCGGTAGAACCGCTCGATGTCGTTGCCCTTGAAGGTCGAGCCGTCGCCCCAGATGTCGACGCCGTCCTCGTGCATCGCGCGCACCAGCAGCGTGCCGGTGACGGCGCGGCCGAGCGGCGTGGTGTTGAAGTACGTCCGCCCGCCCGAGCGCACGTGGAAGGCGCCGCACGCGATGGCGGCGAGACCCTCCTCGACGAGCTGGCTGCGGCAGTCGAGGGCGCGGGCGATCTCGGCGCCGTACTCCTTGGCGCGGGCGGGCACGCCGTCGATGTCGTCCTCGTCGTACTGGCCGATGTCGGCGGTGTAGGTGCAGGGCACCGCGCCCTTCTCGCGCATCCAGGCGACGGCGACGGAGGTGTCCAGCCCGCCGGAGAAGGCGATGCCGACGCGCTGGCCGGTGGGCAGGGAGGTGAGGACCTTGCTCATGGTGAGCTCCTTGGTGGGTGGTGCGGGGAACGGGTCTCAGAGGGCCCGGGGACGGGGTCGCCGGGGTGGGGGTCGGACCTCGCCGCGTGCGTGGCGAGGTCCACGAGTCGTCGGGCCAGGGCCTCCCCGTCGGCCTGGCTGGTGCCGCGGCCGATGACCATCACGGTGTCGTCGCCGCCGATGGTGCCGAGGACGCCGTCGAGCTCGGCCTTGTCCAGCGCGGAGGCGAGGAACTGCGCGGCGCCGGGAGGGGTGCGCAGGACGACGAGGTTGCCCGACGCCTCCGCGCTGACCAGCAGCTCGCCTGCCAGGCGGGCCAGTCGAGCGCCGGACGAGGCCGTGGACCGGGCCATCACGGGCGTGCGGTCGCCGCCCTCGGCGGGCACCGCGTAGACCAGCTGGCCCTCGGGTGTGCGGACCTTCACCGCGTCGAGGTCGAGCAGGTCGCGGCTCAGCGTCGCCTGGGTGACGGAGACCCCGGCGTCGGCGAGCAGCTCGGCCAGCTCGTTCTGCGAGCGCACCGGGCGGCTCTCGAGCAGGTCGACGATCCGCCGCTGACGCGCGGACTTGGTCAGCGGCGAGTGCGCGGCGTGCGGCTCGTGGGCGGGCTGGCTCACGGCGCGACCGCCGCCCGCTCCATCAGCCACACGAGTACCGCCTTCTGCGCGTGGCGGCGGTTCTCGGCCTCGTCCCACACCGCGCTCTGGGGGCCCTCCAGCACGTCCTCGGCGATCTCCTTGCCGCGGTACGCCGGCAGGCAGTGCAGCACGGTGGCGTCCGGCTTCGCGTGGGCCAGCAGGTCGGCGGTCAGCGACCAGGGGGCGAACACGCGGGTCCTGGCCTCCTCCTCGGTCTCCTTGCCCATCGAGATCCAGGTGTCGGTGACGACGACGTCGGCCCCGCTGACGGCCTCGACCGGGTCCGGGACGGCGCTCGCCGACCCGCCGGTGCCCGCGGCGATCGCCGAGGCGTGGTCGAAGACCGCGCGGGAGGGGACGTAGCCCTCGGGCGCGCTGATCCGCACGTGCATGCCGGCGGTGGCCCCGGCCAGCAGCCACGAGCTGCCCATGTTGCAGGCGCCGTCGCCGACGAAGGCGACGACCTGGCCCGCGAGGTCGCCGCGGTGCTCGCGCACGGTGAGCAGGTCGGCGATCAGCTGGCAGGGGTGGAAGTCGTCGGTGAGCGCGTTGACCACCGGCACGCCGGCGTGGGCGGCCATCGCCTCCAGGTCGGACTGGGCGAAGGTGCGCCACACGATCGTCGACACCTGGCGACCGAGGACGCGGGCGACGTCCTCGACGGACTCGCGCACACCGATGCCCGCCAGCTTGCCCTCGACCAGCAGCGGGTTGCCGCCGAGCTCGGCGATGCCGGCGCCGAACGAGGTCTGGGTGCGCAGCGTGGCCTTGTCGAAGATCATCGCGACCGACTGCGGGCCGGCGTACGGCTTGGTGTCGTACGGCGCCGCCTTGAGCCTCGCCGCGAGGTTGAGCACCTCGGCCTGCTCGGCGGGCGACAGGTCGTCGTCGCGCAGGAAGTGCCGCAGCCCCGTCGCGGTGCCGCTGCCGGCCGCCGGCGCGCTCGTCGTCGCCGTCACGACCCCGCCTCGTAGGCGACGTCGAGGATCGCCGGCCACGCGGCGAGGAACGACTCGGCGTCGGCCTCGGTGAGCACCAGCGGCGGGGCGAGGCGGACCCGGTCGGGCCCGGTCGCGTTGATGATGAAGCCCGCGTCCTGCGCGGCGGCGACGGCCGCGGGCGCGACCTCGGCGTCCAGGCTGATGCCGATGAGCAGGCCCTCGCCGCGGACCTCCGCCACGTGGGGGTGGTCCAGGCCGTCGCGCAGGCGTGCGCCGACCGCGGTGGCGTGGGCGCGTAGGTCCTCGGCCTCGATCGTGTCCAGCACCGCCAGCGCGGCGGCGGAGGCCACCGGGTTGCCGCCGAAGGTGGTGCCGTGGTTGCCGGGACCGAGCAGGTGCCCCGCCTCGCCGAGCCCGACGCAGGCACCGATCGGGTAGCCGCCGGCGAGACCCTTGGCGAAGGTCACCAGGTCGGGCTCGAGCGACGGGTCGTGCGCGGTCCAGCGCCCGGTGCGGCCGATGCCGGTCTGTACCTCGTCGAGCCACAGCAGCGCGCCGTGCTCGCGGGTCACCCGCCGCGCCTCGGCGAGGTAGCCGGGTGGCGGCACGTTGACCCCCGCCTCGCCCTGCAGCGGCTCCAGCACGACCGCGGCCGTCTCGTCGTCGACCGCCGCGGCCAGCGCGGCGGCGTCGCCGTACGGCACGAAGGTGACGTCGCCGGGCAGCGGCTCGAAGGGCTCGCGGTACGCCGCCTTCGACGTCAGCGCCAGCGAGCCCATGGTGCGCCCGTGGAAGGAGTCGGCGGCCGAGACGAGCTTGGTGCGGCCGGTGCGCCGGGTCGCCTTGAGCGCCGCCTCGTTGGCCTCGCTGCCGGAGTTGGCGAGGAACACCCGGCCGTCGCGCCGCCCGGAGTCGGGCGAGCACAGCCCGATCAGCCGCTCGGCCAGGCGCACCTGGGGCCCGGTGGCGAAGAAGTTCGAGACGTGGCCGAGGGTCTGCATCTGCTCGGTCACCGCCGTGACGAGCGCAGGGTGGGCGTGGCCGAGTGCGTTGACCGCGATGCCGCCGAGGAGGTCGACGTACTCGGTGCCGTCCTCGTCCCACACGTGCGCGCCCTCGCCGCGGACCAGCACCAGCTTGGGCGGTCCGAAGGTGTTCATCACGGCCTCGGAGTAGCGCTGCGCGATGTCGCTCATCTCAGGACTCCTTCGTCGCGCCGGAGCCACCGGCCTCTTTGACGCTGGGCGGCTTGATCGCCGTGCGCAGCTTGGTGGTGACGCCGGGCAGCACCTGGGTGCCGACGCCCTCGTCGGTGAAGATCTCGAGCAGCACGGCGTGCGGCTCGCGGCCGTCGACGACGGTCGAGCGCGGCACGCCGCCGCGCACGGCCGACAGGCAGGCCTCCATCTTCGGGACCATCCCCGAGGCCAGCGACGGGATCAGCTCGGCCAGCTCGTCGGGACCGATCTCGCCGATCACGTCGGGGCTGTTCGGCCAGTCGCGGTACAGACCCTCCACGTCGGTCAGCACGAGCAGCTTCTCCGCACCCAGCGCGACCGCGATCGCCGCCGCTGCGGTGTCGGCGTTGACGTTGTGCACCTGGCCGTTCTCGTCGGGCGCGATGCCGGAGATCACCGGGATCCGGCCGGCCTCGATGAGGTCCAGCACGGCCTCGGGCCGCACCGAGTCGACCTCGCCGACATTGCCGAGGTCGACCTCCTCGCCGTCGACGACGGTGCCCGTACGACGCGCCGTCAGCAGCCCGGCGTCCTCGCCGGACAGACCGACCGCGAGCGGGCCGTGCTGGTTGAGCAGACCGACGAGCTCGCGCTGCACCTGGCCGACGAGCACCATCCGCACGACGTCCATCGCCTCGTCGGTGGTCACGCGCAGGCCGCCGCGGAACTCGCTCTCGATGCCGAGGCGGTCGAGCATCGCCGAGATCTGCGGGCCGCCGCCGTGCACCACGACGGGGTGGAAGCCGGCGTAGCGCAGGAACACGATGTCCTCGGCGAACGCCTGCTTGAGGGTCTCGTCGGTCATCGCGTTGCCGCCGTACTTCACCACGATCACCTTCTCGTGGTAGCGCTCCAGCCACGGCAGCGCCTCGGCCAGCGTGGCCGCCTTGTCCTGCGCGGCCTGCCAGGCGCGGGCGGACGCGTGCTGCTCCGCGCCCCCGGGCGCGTCGTGCGGGTGGTCGGTGTCGTCGCTCATCGGGTCGTCCTAGGAGGAGTAGGCGGAGTTCTCGTGGACGTAGGCGTGGGTGAGGTCGTTGGTCCACACCGTCGCCTCGTGCTCGCCGGACTTGAGGTCGATGGTCACCGTGACCTCCCGGGGCTCCAGGTCGACCTCGGCGGGGTCGGCGTCCGGCGTGGAGGACCGGCAGACCCAGACGTCGTTGACCGCGACGTCGAGGTCGAGGGGGTCGAAGGCGGCGCCGGTGGTGCCGATGGAGGCCAGCACGCGGCCCCAGTTCGGGTCCTTGCCGAACACCGCCGTCTTGAACAGCGCCGACCGCGCGACCGACCGGCCGACCTCGACGGCGTCGTCCTCACTGGCCGCGCCGCGGGTGGTGATCGCGATCTCGTGGTCGGCGCCCTCGGCGTCGGCGAGCAGCTGCAGGGCCAGGTCGGTGCAGACCCGCGTCAGCGCCTGCGTGAAGTCCTCCGCGCTCGGCGCGACGCCCGAGGCGCCGCTGGCCATCAGCGTCACGGTGTCGTTGGTCGACATGCAGCCGTCGGAGTCCAGGCGGTCGAAGGAGACCCGGGTCGCCGCGCGCAGGGCCGCATCACAGGTGGCGGCGTCGACGTCGGCGTCGGTGGTGAGCACGACGAGCATCGTGGCCAGCTGCGGCGCGAGCATGCCCGCGCCCTTGGCCATGCCGCCGATGCTCCAGCCGTCACCCTCGACGACGACCTGCTTGCTGACCGAGTCCGTCGTCATGATGGCGTGCGCCGCGTCGTCGCCGCCGTCCTCGGCGAGCTGCGGGACGATCGCCCGGACGCCGTCGAGCAGCGCCTCGCGCGGGTTGGTCAGCCCGATCAGGCCCGTCGAGCAGACGACGACGTCGCCGGCGGCGACGCCGACACCCTCCGCCACGGCCTCGGCGACGGCGTGCGTGGTCTGGAACCCCTCCGGGCCGGTGTAGCAGTTCGCCCCGCCGGAGTTGAGGACGACGGCGCGCACGACGCCGTCCTTGACGACCTCCTTCGACCAGATCACCGGGTTGGCGATGCAGCGGTTGGAGGTGAACACGCTGGCCGAGGCCGCCGACGGTCCGGTGTTGACCACCAGGGCCAGGTCCTTGGCGCCGGTCGACTTCAGGCCGATCGGGATGCCGGCAGCGGTGAAGCCGGCGGGGTGGGTCACGCTCACGTGGGTTCCTCCGGGAGTCTCAGACGGGTACGGCGGGGGCGACGGTGTGGCCGCTGCGGCGCCAGGCCTCGGCGGCGTCCTCGTCGCGGTCCTTGGGGACCAGCAGCCAGTCGGTGTCGAACGTCGACAGCACGAAGACGCTGACGCCGGCCTCGGCCAGCGGGCCCAGCAGGTCGAGCAGCACGCCGGTGAGGGAGAAGTCGAGCGGGCCCTCGACGCGGAACGCGGTGAACGGGCCCTCCTGCCGCGCCTTGCGCGGCACGCTGCGCGACGCGCACACCACGCTGGTCTCGGTGGCCGTCGCGGTCACCGAGAACACCGACGACGACTCGGCCCAGCCGGGCACGTCCGTGCCGGGGCCGAGGCGTACGACCGAGACCTGCTCGGGGTACTGCGCCAACGTCCAGGACCGGGCCTCGCCGTCCGCCCCGTCCCCGGGCGCCGCCTCCGGGCCGCTCACGGGGCGAGCCCCACGCTGGTCAGCCCGAGGCCCTCGTCGAGGCCGAGCGCGAGGTTCATGCACTGCACGGCGGCGCCGCCGGTGCCCTTCGCGAGGTTGTCGACCACGGCGACCGCGACCATCCGGCCGGCGTCCTCGTCGACGGCGACCTGCACGTGGACCGCGTTGGACCCGACCACGGACTTGGTCTGCGGCCACTGGCCCTGGGGGAGCAGGTGGACGAAGGGCTCGTCGGCGTACGCCTCGGCGTAGACGGCGCGCACCGCGTCGGCGTCGGCCGTGGTCGGCGCCGAGGCGCTGGCGAGGATGCCGCGCGGCATCGGCACCAGCAGCGGCGTGAAGGAGACCTTCACGCTGCGGCCCTCGGGCAGCAGGCCGGACAGGTTCTGGATGATCTCGGGGGTGTGGCGGTGGGTGCCGCCGACGCCGTACGCGCTGACCGAGCCCATGACCTCCGAGCCGAGCAGGTGCGGCTTCGCCGCCTTGCCGGCGCCGCTGGTGCCGGAGGCCGCGGTGACGACGAGATCGTCGGTGTCGACGATCCCGGCGGCGACGGCCGGGGCGAGGGCGAGCGTGGAGACCGTGGGGTAGCAGCCGGGCACGGCGACGCGCTTCGTGCCGGCGAGCAGCTCGCGCTGGCCGGGCAGCTCGGGCAGCCCGTACGGCCAGGACCCGGCGTGCTCGGAGCCGTAGAACCTCTCCCAGAGATCGGGGTCGGTGAGCCGGAAGTCCGCGCCGCAGTCGACGACCACCACCTCCTCGCCCAGCTCGGCGGCGACCGCGCCCGACTGGCCGTGCGGCAGCGCGAGGAAGACCACGTCGTGCCCGGAGAGCACCTGCGTGGTCGTCTCCTCGAGCACGCGGTCGGCCAGCGGCACCAGGTGCGGCTGCAGCGCACCGAGCGTCTGCCCGGCGTTGGAGGCGCCGGTCAGCGCACCGATCTCGACCTCGGGGTGGCCCAGCAGCAGCCGCAGCACCTCTCCCCCGGCGTACCCGCTGGCGCCGGCGACGGCTACTCGTGCTCGTGCTCGCGTCATGTGCATGACCATACACAACTCTGCATGCCATCCGACCACGGGGTCGCCGCGCCCGACACGTGGGACGGGCCACTAATCTGTAGTAACTCAATCTAGATTGTGAGTTCATCGTCACCCGATCGGAGAAGGAGACTCCCATGACGCAGACGCCCGACGCGGCCCGCCACCCCGCCGCCCCCGCGACCGGCCACCCCTGGAGCGGCCAGCCGCTGCCCACGACACCCGAGGGCTGGGTCGAGCGGGGCCACCAGGTCGCGAGCGTGCTCGCGGTCGACGCGGTCACCCGCGACCGGGTCGGCGAGACGCCGTACGCCGAGGTGGCACTGCTCAAGGACGCCGGCCTGGTCACGCTGCTCGGCCCGGCCGAGCACGGCGGCGGCGGCCAGGACTGGACCACGGCCTACCGCGTGGTCCGCGCGGTCGCTGCCGGCGACGGGTCGATCGGCCAGCTGCTCGGCTACCACTACCTGTGGTGGTGGGCCCCGCGCCTGGTCGCCACGCCCGAGCAGATCGCCGCGGTCGAGCAGGCCGCCACCGAGCAGACCTGGTTCTTCGGTGGGGCGGTGAACCCGCGCGACAGCGACCTCACCATCCGCGACGAGGGCGACACCCTCGTCTACTCCGGGCGCAAGACGTTCTCGACCGGCTCCAAGGTCTCCGACGTCACCGTGCTCGAAGGTGTCCTCGAGGGCACCGACACTCACGTCTTCGCGATCGTCCCGAGCCGGCAGGACGGCCTCCTCTTCGACGACTCCTGGGACAACCTCGGCCAGCGGCTCACCGAGAGCGGCGGCGTGCAGGTCCGCGACGTCCGCGTGCCGTGGAGCGACGCGGCGGGCTTCGTCGACAAGGTCTTCGAGCCGCGCGTCTACAACACCCTCAACGTGCCGCTGATCCAGCTGGTGTTCACGAACTTCTACCTCGGGATCGCGCAGGGGGCGCTGCGCACCGCGACGGCGTACACCCGCGACCGGACGCGGGCCTGGCCGTACGCCACCGACCTCAAGCACGACGCCAGCGAGGAGTTCCACGTCCTCGAGACGTACGGCGACCTGCAGTCCAAGCTCTGGGCGGCCGAGGCGCTGGCGGAGCGGGCGGCCGTCGCCATCGAGGCGATCAACGCCCACGCCGACGACGTGACACCGGCGGAGCGCGGCGAGGCGGCGGTGCTGATCGCCGCGGCCAAGCAGCGCGCGATCGACGCCGGGCTGGAGATCGGCTCGCGCATCTACGAGGTGACCGGGGCGCGGGCGACGGCCAACTCCGTCGGGCTCGACCTGTTCTGGCGCAACATCCGCACCCACAGCCTGCACGACCCGGTCGCGCACAAGCGGGCCGAGGTCGGGCGCTACGCGCTGCTGGGTGAGGTGCCCGAGCCGACCTGGTACACCTGAGCCGCTGCGGCGGCCCGCTCGTCACGCGGCGAGCGGGCCGCCAGCCTCAGGCCCGGTGCTCGGCGGCGTGCCGCTCGACGGCCAGCGCGACCGCGGCGTCGCGGGCCCCGGCGGTCTCGGCGTCGGTCAGCGTGCGGTCGGGGGCCCGGAAGCGCAGCGCGAACGCCAGGGACTTGCGACCCTCGCCGATCTGCGCGCCGGTGTAGAGGTCGAACAGTCGCACCGACTCGCACAGCTCCCCTGCGCCCTCGCGCAGCGTCGCCGCCAGCTCGGCGGCGGGGAGGTCGTCGGCCACGACGAGCGCGACGTCCTCCTTCGCGACCGGGTACGTCGAGATCCGCGGCGCGCGGACCACGTCGAGCGCGTGGGCCATCAGCAGGTCGAGGTCCACCTCGGCCGCCGCGCTGCGCGCCGGCAGGTCGTACGCCGCGCAGACCCGCGGGTGGAGCTCCCCGGCGTGGCCGACGACCTCCTCGCCCACCAGCACCTCCGCGCACCGGCCGGGGTGCCACGGCGCGTACGACGCGGCCCGGACCTCGACGTCGACGCCGAGCGCGTCGGCGACGACGCGGACCGCCTCGACGGCGTCGGCCCAGGTCGCGGGGCGCGCGGGACCCCACCAGCCGGCCGGCTCGCGCGCGCCGGTGAGCGCGACCGCGAGGTGCAGCGGCTGGGCGGGCACGGCCCGCTGCAGCTCGGCCCACTGCTCGGCGCCGGGCGCCGCGTCGACGGGCAGGATCGGGGCCGCGGGCGCGTCGGGGCCTAGGAGGGTGACGGAGGACCCCTCGAACAGCGCCACGTCGGTGGTGCCGCGCCCGACGTTGCGGGCCGCCGCGGTGAGCAGCCCGGGCAGCAGCGTCGTGGTCATCCCCGGCGCCTCCGCGCTGAGCGGGTTGGCCAGCCGCAGGGTCGTACGCCGCTCGTCGTCGGCGGCGAGCCCCAGCCGGTCGAGGTCGGCCTCGCCGACGAAGGGGAAGCTGACCGTCTCGACGTAGCCCGCACCGGCGAGGGCGCGCCCGACCCGGCGGCGCAGGGACTGCTCGCGGGTCAGACCCCGGCCGGACGGGGCGTCGGGCAGGACCGAGGGGACCTCGTCGTAGCCGACGACCCGGACGACCTCCTCGACGAGGTCGTAGGGGTCGCTGAGGTCGGGGCGCCAGGGCGGCGGCACGGCCGTGAGGGCGTCGCCGCGCGGGTCGACCTCGACCTCGCAGCCGACGGCGCGCAGGTGCGCCACCGTGGTGTCGGCCGGCACCGGCAGCCCGCTCACCGCGGCCGGCAGGTCGACCGGGAGGGGGATCGGTGCGGGCCTCGGCGCGGTGCCGACGACGCTCACCCCGTCGTCGATGCTCCCGCCGCCGTGCTCGACGAGCAGCTCGACCGCGCGCTGGGCGGCGACCTCGCAGATCGTCGGGTCGACACCCCGCTCGTTGCGGCGTCCGGCCTCGGAGGTCAGCTTGTGGCGGCGACCGGTGCGGAACATCGAGACCGGGTCCCAGTGCGCCGACTCGACGAGCACGCGCGTGGTCGAGGCCGACATCTCGGTGGCCTCGCCGCCCATGACGCCCCCGAGGCCGATCGGCCCGGAGTCGTCGACGACGACGAGGTCGGCCGGGTCCAGGGTCCGCACGGTGCCGTCGAGCGTGGTCAGCCGCTCGCCCTCGCGGGCGCGGCGCACGCCGACGGTGCCGCTGAGCCGCTCGGCGTCATAGCCGTGCAGCGGCCGGCCCAGCTCGAGCATCACGTAGTTCGTGACGTCGACCGCCAGGCTGATCGGGCGCATCCCGGCCAGCAACAGCCGGCGCGCCATCCAGTCCGGGGTCGGCGCCGTGGCGTCGAAGCCGGAGACCGTGCGGGCCACGAACACCGGGCAGCCGTCGGGGTCCTCGACGCGCACGGGCCACCCGTCGCCGTCCGCGGGCGGCACCGCGCGGTCGGCCGGGTCGTCGTACTCCAGGTCGAGGCCGAGGGCCGCCTCGCGGGCGACGCCGCGCAGCGACAGCGCGTACGCACGGTCGGGGTTGATCTCGAGCTCGACCACCTCGTCGCGCAGCGCGAGCAGCCCGAAGGCGTCGTCGCCGGGCTCGCCGGCACCGGGCGGCAGCACCAGGATGCCGCTGTGGTCCTCGCCGAGGCCCAGCTCCTGCGTCGAGCAGATCATCCCGGCCGAGACGTGGCCGTAGGTCTTGCGGGCGCTGATCTCGAACCCGCCCGGCAGCACCCCGCCGGGCAGCACGCACACGACCAGGTCGCCGACGGCGAAGTTGTGGGCACCGCACACGATGCCCTGGGGCTCGCCGGTGCCGTTCGCCTCTCCGACGTCGACGGAGCACCAGTTGATCGTCTTGCCGTTCTTCTGCGGCTCGGGCTCCAAGCTGAGCACACGGCCGAGGACGAGCGGGCCGGACATGTCGTGCCCGGGTCGCTCGAGCGCCTCGAGCTTGAGCCCCAGGGCCGTCAGCCGGTCGGTCAGGTCGTCGGTGGACACCGACTCGGGGAGCGCGACGAGCTCGCGCAGCCAGGACAGCGGGACGCGCACGACTCAGACCTCGCTTCCGAAGGGCAGGGTGAAGCGGACGTCGCTCTCGAACAGGTCGCGCATGTCCTCCGCCCCGTGGCGGAACATCACCATCCGGTCGATGCCGAACCCGAAGGCGAACCCGGAGTAGACGTCGGGGTCGACGCCGCAGGCGCGAAGCACGCGCGGGTTGACGATGCCGCAGCCGCCGAGCTCGATCCAGCCCTCGCCGCGGCAGGTGCGGCACTCGCCGCCCTGCTCGCCCGAGCCGCTCCCGCGGCACACGAAGCAGACCATGTCCATCTCGGCGGACGGCTCGGTGAAGGGGAAGTACGACGGACGGAACCGCGTGGTGATGCCCTCGCCGAACAGCGCGGCGAGCATGTGGTCCAGGGACCCGCGCAGGTGCGCCATCGAGATGCCGCGGTCGACGACGAGGCCCTCGACCTGGTGGAACATCGGGCTGTGCGTGGCGTCGTACTCGTCGGTGCGGAACACCCGCCCCGGGCACACGACGTAGATCGGCGGCCTGCGGGTCAGCATGGTGCGCGCCTGGACCGGCGAGGTCTGGGTGCGCAGCACGAGCCCGTGGTCGGCCGGCTCGGCCCAGAAGGTGTCCTGCATGGTGCGCGCGGGGTGGTCGGCACCGAGGTTGAGGGCGTCGAAGTTCAGCCACTCGGCCTCGACGACCGGGCCCTCGGCGACCTCCCAGCCCATCGCGACGAAGACGTCGGCGATCCGCTCCGACATCGTGGTGATCGGGTGCCGGGCACCGCGCCGGGCGCGGTCCCACGGCAGCGTGACGTCGACGACCTCCTCGACGAGCATCCGCTCCTCGTGCTCGGCCTCGAGCACCTCCTGCCGCGCGGCGAGCGCCTGGTTGAGCGCCCCGCGGGCCTGCCCGACGCGCTGGCCGGCCTCCTTGCGCGCCTGCGGTGGCAGGGCGCCGATCTCACGGTTGGCCAGCGCCAGCGGCGAGCGGTCGCCGGCGTGCGCGCTCCGCACGGCCTTGAGCTCGGCGAGGTCGCCGGCCGCCTCGACCGCCGCGAGCGCCTCCTCGCGCATCCGCTCGACCTCCTCGGCGGACAGCGGGGTCACCTCGACCGGGTCGTAGTCGGTGTTGGGGCCGGACATCGCTGCCTCTCGGGTGTACGTCGGTGCGGGCGCGGCAAGTCTAGGAAGGCCCCGGCGGGCGGGGCGACCGGGATGTCGCCCGGGCCCGGGCGAGCGAGCACGGGGCCTGTGCTCAGCGCGCGGGGCGCGGGTCGTGGTCCGGCCAGCGCAGCGCCAGGCGCGCCCCGCCGGCCGGCGAGGTCTCGATGTCCAGCGTGCCGCCGTGCGCGGCGACGAGCCCGTTGACGATGTACATGCCCAGACCGGTGCCCCCGCGGGCGCCGTGCTTCCAGAACTTGGTGAACACCCGCCGGCGGACCTCCTCGGGGATCCCCTCCCCCTCGTCGTCCACGACGAGGCGCGAGGTGCCGTCGCCGGGCCGGTCGACGGTGACCGTGGTCAGCCCGTCGCCGTGGCGCACCGCGTTCTCGACGAGGTTCGTCACCACCTGGACCAGCTTGTCGGGGTCGGCGTGCACCGGGGCCGGCTCGTCGGGCAGGTGCACCTCGATCGGGCGGCTGGTGCCGATCCGGCAGCTCTCGGCGACGCGGGTCGCGGTCTCGCGCAGGTCGACGGGGCGGGGGTAGAGCGAGAGCCGGCCGGTGTCGATGCGGGCCACGTCCAGCAGCTCGGTGATCAGCCGGCCCAGCCGCTCGGCGTCGTGGTGGACGGTCTCCAGCATCAGCAGGCGCTGCTCGTCGTTGAGGACGCCCCACTTGGAGATGAGGGTCCCGACGAAGCCGCGGACCCCGGTCAGCGGCGAGCGCAGCTCGTGGGCGACCGTGGCGACGAGGTCCGAGCGCTCGCGGTCCATCCGCTCGCGTCCCCGCGCCGAGCGGAGCACGATGCCGACCCGGGTGATCGGTCCGGCGCGCCGGGCGCGGGTGATCCGGGCGGTGACGAGGACCTCCTCCCCGCCCGGCAGCAGCCAGGAGATCTCGGGGACGCCGGTGCTGGTCCCGACACCCTCGTACGGGTCGCCGATGTCCCACCAGTCCTGGCCGTCGGTGTTCTGCAGCCGCAGGACCTCGCGCAGGTGCCGACCGACCCCGTCGTCGTCGAGCCCGAGCATCGTCCGGGCCACGTCGTTGGTCCGCAGGACGGTGCTGTCGCCGTCGGCGACGACCACGCCGTCGGGGAGGACGTCCCAGTCGCCAGGGCCCTGCTCGACGTACGACACCCGCTCACCCTAGGCGGGTGAGCGGGTGCGAGGTGGCCGGACGGGTGGTGCGGGTCGTGGCGGCTCAGGAGGCGGCGCTGAAGTCCTTGAACGGGTCGTGGTCGGCGAGGATCCGGTCAACGCGGGCCTGGTCGAGGCGGCTGGAGAGCCCGGCCGTCTCCTGGGCGTCGCGCACGCACTTGGCCAGCGTGAAGGTCGAGGTGACGAGGAAGAGGCCCGAGACAGCGAGGAAGGCGCGGATCCAGCCGTCGACCGGGAGGACGGCGATGCCGATGACGAGCGAGCCGAGGGCGACGGCGAAGGCGATGCCCGACTGGGCGAAGTAGGCGGTGGTGGACTTGGCGGCGGGAACGGTGCTCATGGGGACGACCCTGCCCGTCGCCGGGGACCCGTCGCGTCCGTCGTCGTACTCAGATCCCGGGTGAGTACGTGCTCGGGCGCGTGGCAGGGTCGAGACGGTGAGCAGCACCACCGAGCCCTCGTCCGTCGCCGCGCGCGACCACCGCTTCCTCGGCCAGCCGCTGGTGCTGGCGAACCTGTTCGGCGTCGAGCTGTGGGAGCGGTTCAGCTTCTACGGGATGCAGGGGATCCTGCTGATCTACCTGTACTTCTCGGTCGCCGACGGCGGGCTCGGCATCGACCGGGGCGTGGCCGCCGGGATCGGTGGGGCGTACGGCGGCTCGGTCTACCTCGCGACGATCCTCGGCGCGTGGGCGGCCGACCGGCTGATCGGTCCCGAGCGCACGCTGTTCTACAGCGCCGTGACCGTGATGCTCGGCCACGTCGCGCTGTCGCTGGTGCCCGGCCTGGTCGGCGTCGGCGTCGGGCTGGTGCTGATCGCGCTGGGCAGCGGCGGGGTCAAGGCCAACGCCACCTCGCTGGTGGGCTCGCTCTACGACGAGACCGACCCGCGCCGCGACGCCGGGTTCTCGCTGTTCTACATGGGCATCAACATCGGCGCGCTGGTCGGGCCGCTGCTCACCGGGGTGCTGCAGCAGGACTGGGGCTTCCACGCCGGCTTCGGGCTGGCCGCGATCGGGATGGCGGTCGGCCTCCTGCAGTACGCCCTCGGGCGCCGCTCGCTGCCCGCCTCCACGCGCGAGGTGCCCGACCCGCTCCCCCGCGCCCAGCGGCGGCGCTGGGCCCTCGGCGGCCTCGTCGCCGTCGTCGTGGTGGCGGTCCTCGCCGTGGCCGGCGTGATCACCGCCGCGAACCTCGACGACGTCGTGATCAGCGTCGTGGGGGTTGCCGCGGTCGGCTACTTCGTGCTCATCCTGGCCGACCGGTCGATCCGGCCCGTCGAGCGGCGGCGCACCTGGGCGCTGGTCCCGCTGCTGGTCAGCAACGCCGTCTTCTGGGCGCTGTTCCAGCAGCAGTTCACGGTCGTGACGATCTACTCCGACGTCCGGCTCGACCGCGACCTGTTCGGCTGGACGATGCCGATCTCCTGGGTGCAGTCGATCGAGCCGTTCTTCGTGGTGGTCTTCGCCGGCGTGTTCGCCGCGCTGTGGACCCGGCTGGGTGACCGGCAGCCGAGCACGCCGGTGAAGTTCGCGTCGGGGACCGCCCTGATGGGCGTGGCGTTCCTGCTGTTCCTGCTGCTGCCGGCCGGGCAGAACACCGCGCCGGTCCTCGGCCTGACCGGCGTGCTGCTCGTCTTCTGCTGGGCCGAGCTGCTGATCTCGCCGGTGGGGCTGTCGATGGCGACGAAGCTCGCGGCCGCGAAGTACCGCACCCAGACCGTCGCGCTCTACTTCCTCTCGGTCGCGCTCGGCACGGCGCTGGCGGGGAAGCTGGGCTCGTACTACGACCCGGCCGACGAGCGCGGCTACTTCCTCGTCCTCGGGCTGGTGGCCGTCGCGGTGGGTGCCGTGGTGCTGGCGGCGTACCGGCCGATCCTCCGGCTGATGGGCGGGGTCCGCTAGCCGCGAGGCCGTCGGCGCTGGGCGCGGGCGGAGGCGTAGAGGCACAGCGCGGCGGCCGTCGAGAGGTTGAGGCTCTCGGCGCGCCCGTGGATGGGGATGCGCACTCGCTGGTCGGCCAGCGCGGCGAGGTCGTCGGGCAGGCCCCATGCCTCGTTGCCGAGCAGCCAGGCCGTTGGTACGGCGAGGAGCCCGTCGTCGACGGCGTCGTCGAGGTCGACCTCGCCCGCGCCGTCGGCCGCGAGGACCTGCAGGCCCGCCGCCTGCAGCGCGCGCACGGCTCGCGCCGGGTCGGCCTCGAGCGCGACGGGGAGGTGGAACAGGCTGCCGACGCTCGCGCGCACGGTCTTCGGGTTGCCGGCGTCCACGCTGTGGCCGGCCAGCACCACGGCGTCGGCGCCGGCGGCGTCGGCGCAGCGCACGACCGTGCCGGCGTTGCCGGGGTCGCGCACGTCGGCGCACAGCGCGACCAACCGCGGGTCCGCCAGCCCGCCGAGCACGTCGTCCAGGGGCCGGTCCACGCTGCGGCACAGCGCCACGACGCCCTGCGGCGTCACGGTGTCGGCCAGCGAGGCGAGCGCGGCGTCGCCGAGCACCGTCCAGGAGAGGTCGGCGGCGTACCGGTGGCGCAGGCGCTCGGTGGCCCCGACGGTGGCGAAGACCTCGACCACGCACCCGGGCACCTCGAGCGCCTCGGCGAGGGCCTTCTCGCCCTCGGCGAGGAAGAGCCGCCGCTCGGAGCGTTCCGAGCGGCGGCTCAGCTTCCGGGCCTGCTTGACCCGGACGTTGCCGGCGGCCAACGGCTCCGGCACGCGGTTCGTCCTCAGCGTCGCCGTCAGGCGGACGCGGCGGCCGGGGCGTTCACGTCGGCCGGCAGCGCCTGCTTCGCGGTCGCGACCAGCGCGGCGAAGGCGGGCGCGTCGTTGACGGCAAGGTCCGCGAGGATCTTGCGGTCCACCTCGACGCCCGCGGCCTTGAGGCCCTGGACGAAGCGGTTGTAGGTCATGCCGTTCGCGCGGGCGCCGGCGTTGATCCGCTGGATCCACAGCTTGCGGAAGTCGCCCTTCTTCTTGCGCCGGTCGTTGTAGCTGTAGACCAGCGAGTGGGTGACCTGCTCCTTGGCCTTGCGGTACAGCCGCGAGCGCTGGCCCCGGTAACCGGATGCCCGCTCGAGGGTCGTACGGCGCTTCTTCTGGGCGTTGACCGCCCGCTTCACGCGTGCCACTGGGTTGCTCCTTGGTGCTTCGGGTTCGAGTTCGGGGGGTGTCGGTCAGCGACCGAGCAGCTTCTTGGCCTTCTTGACGTCGGCCTTGGCCACCTCGGTGGTGCCGGACATGCGGCGGGTCACCTTCGAGGCCTTGTGCTCCAGGTTGTGGCGCAGGCCGGTCTTCTGGCGGCGGATCTTGCCCGAGCCGGTCACCCGGAACCGCTTGGCGGCACCGGAGTGGGTCTTGTTCTTGGGCATCTGCTCTCTCCTTCGTACGGGTGGGTCTTTCGGCGCCCGCGAGGGGCGCGGCACGGGCAGGGCCCGGACCTGGGTCAGGCGTCGATCTCGGGGTCGAGGTTCTCCGAGCGGCCACGCGCCTTCTTCTGCGCGACCGGGCCGGTGCGGGCGGCCTTGAGGTCGGCGCGCTCCTCGTCGAGCTCGGCCTGGCGGGCGGCGGCCTTCTCCTGCCGGGCGGCCTTGCCCTCGGCCTTGGCCTCCGCCTTCTTGGCGTGCGGGCCGAGGACCATCGTCATGTTGCGCCCGTCCTGCTTGGGCGAGGACTCGACGAAGCCCAGGTCGGTGACGTCCTCGGCCAGGCGCTGCAGCAGCCGGAACCCGAGCTCGGGTCGGTGCTGCTCGCGGCCGCGGAACATGATGGTGATCTTGACCTTGTCGCCTGCCGTCAGGAACCGCACGACGTGACCCTTCTTGGTCTCGTAGTCGTGCTGGTCGATCTTCGGGCGGAGCTTCATCTCCTTGATGACGACGTTGGTCTGGTTGCGGCGGGACTCACGGGCCTTCTGGGCGTTCTCGTACTTGAACTTGCCGTAGTCCATGAGCTTGCAGACGGGCGGCTTGCCCTGCGGGGCGATCTCGACGAGGTCGAGGTCCGCCTCCTGGGCAAGCTTGAGCGCCTGGTCGGTCGGCACGATGCCGACCGTCTCGCCGTTGGGACCGACGAGCCGGACCTCGGGAACGCGGATCCGGTCGTTGATGCGCAGCTCGGTGCTGATGTGTCCTCCTGGGTCGTGCAGCCTGGGTGGACCCGGAAAACCGCAACGACGGCCTCCGCGGCACAAGCGGAAGCCGTCGGACCGGGCGCCGTGCCGACGTCGGAGGACGTCGACGACCCGCCGGTCGTCTGGACCTGACCCGACGACCTGGTGGTGCAGCGGCCGGTGCGGGTGGGGACCGCCTCACGTGGGGTCGAGGCGCTCCCGCTTGTCGGACTGCTCCTGCGGGCAGCAGCAGTCGGTCGACATCCATAGTAGCGACGAGGCCCGCCGCTCGCACATCGTCGCCCGAGGGGCCGCTGTCGGACCGCGAGTGACCCGGGTCGGGTCAGGCGCTCAGCCAGCCCCAGCCGCCGCCCTCGAGCCGGACCAGGCGCCAGCCGGCGGCGAGCGCCGTGAGGTCCTCGCCCTCGACCAGCAGCTGGGCCGGGCCGGCGACGTCGACCAGCAGCGCGTCGGCCTGCTCCTGCGCGGCCGAGGCGGCCGCCGTCGCGACCGGCACCGGCACCGGGCGGGCCTCGGGATCCCACGCGGCCATCGCATCGGTGCCCGTGAAGGCGAGCAGGGCCGACCGGCCGTCGGGGTGTCGCATCAGGACCGCGGCCATGTCGGAGGACTTCTCCGAGCCGTCCTCCGCGCGCTCGCCGAGCAGCGCCACCACCGGCACGAGCAGGCGGGCGGTGCTCAGCGCGGCCAGCGCCGGGAGGTAGCCCCCGTCCGGGTCCTCCCGCTGGACCACCAACGCCTCGCGCAGCGCGGCGGGCGCCGCGCCGTCGTCGCCGGCGAAGCCGGGGTCCGGGATGTCGCGCACGCCCTCGAGCCTGCCAGAGCGCCGGCGGTGTCGGGACCCGGCCGTAGGCTCTCGGTGTGGACACCGTGGAGACGGGCGGGCGCGCCGCGATCGCGCTGGTGGTGACGCTGGTGCTGCTCGGTGCGGCCTGGCTGTCGTGGCGGCGCAGCGGTCCCGCGCCGGCGCTGCGCTGGCTCGGTGCCGCGCTGCTGCCGGTCGCCGCCTGGCTGACCGGGACCCTCGCGCTGGTCTCGCAGGTCGCCGGCGACGTCGGGCGCTACGTGGGCCGGCTCGTCCTCTCCCCCGTGGTGTGGAGCGGCGTGGTCGTCCTCGGGGTGGCGGTGCTGCTGATCGTCACCGGCACCGCGCTGCGCAACCGCGGGATCGGAGGGCGCGGGCGGGGCCCGGCGGCGAGCGCAGCGACTCCGCGTCGTGAGGTCGCCGCCGGGCGCGGTGACGCCGGCCGTGCGCCGGCTGCTCGCCAGGGCCCCGCCGCACGCGACGAGGGCGGCCTCGACGACGACGTCGCCGACATCCTCCGCAAGCACGGCATCTCGTGAGCGGGGACGACCCCCGCACCAGCGTCCGCACCTTCGGCGAGCTGGACGCCGCGACGGCGTACGACGTGTGGCGGCTGCGGCAGGACGTGTTCGTCGTCGAGCAGGAGTGCCCCTACCCCGACCTCGACGGCCGCGACCCGGAGCCGGGGACGCGGCACGTGCTGCTGCACGACGGAGCGGACCTGGTCGGCTACCTGCGCGTCCTCGACGACGGCGAGCGGGCCCGCGTCGGGCGCGTGGTGCTGCGGCGCTCGGCGCGCGGTCGCGGGTGGGCCGACCTGCTGGTGCACGCCGCGCTCGCGGAGGTCGGCGCGCGTCCGTCCGTGCTCGACGCCCAGTCGCCGCTGGCCCCGTGGTACGCCGGCTTCGGCTACGAGGTCACCGGCCCGGAGTTCCTCGAGGACGGGATCCCCCACCTGCCGATGGCCCGGGGGTGAAGGGCGCAGCGGTGGACGACGCGGGGCTTCGCGACCCGGCCGGCGCCGCCGAGGTCCTGCGGCACGCGCTGAGCCACCCGCCGCGGCTGCGCACCACGCGCCTCGTGTGCGTCGACGGCCCGTCGGGGTCGGGCAAGACCACGCTCGCCCACGCGCTGAGGGCGGCGCCGGTGAAGGTGCGGATCCTCTCCACCGACGAGCTGCTGCCCGGCGGCTGGTCGGGTCTCCCCGGCCTCGCGGCGCGCACGCGCACCCTGCTGGGCGCGCTGGCCGCCGGCCGCGAGGGACGCTGGCAGCGCTGGGACTGGGACGCCGACCGCTGGGCCGACCCGCCGCGTCCGAGGGTGACCGGTGGCGGGGTCCTCGTGCTGGAGGGCACCGGCAGCTGGCACCCGTCGTACGCCGGGCTGGTCACGACGTTGGTGTGGGTCGACGCCCCGCGCGGCGTGCGGGTGGCCCGCGGGCTGGCCCGCGATGACGGGATGGCCGAGCACGGTCGTCGCTGGCGGGTCGCCGAGGACGCGCTGCACCGGGCCTCGCGGACCCGGGCGCACGCCGACGTACGCCTGCGGACCTGACGCCGCCGTCGGACCGACCGGGTCAGCGCAGGGCGAGGTCGGCGTCGCTGCGGCGCCCGATCCAGACCGCGGCCAGCGCCCCGCCGAGGGCGCCGAACAGGTGCCCCTGCCAGGAGACCCCGGGCTGGCCCGGCAGCACCCCGACGAGGAGGCTGCCGTACACGACGAGGACGAGGACCCCGAACACGATCTCCCCGACGCGGCGGGTGAAGAAGCCGCGCACGATGAGGTACACCAGCCAGCCGAAGATGAGGATCGAGGCGCCGATCGTGATCGAGAACGTCGGCGAGAACAGCCAGACGCCGAAGCCGCCGACCAACCAGATCACCGCCGTCGCGACGAGCCCGCGGGCCACCCCGGTGACGAGCACCGCGAAGCCGAGGACGAGCACCGGGACGGTGTTGCCCTCGAGGTGCGCGAGGTTGGCGTGCAGCACCGGGGCGAACAGGATGCCGACCAGGCCGCCCTCGCTGCGCGGCACGATCCCGAGCGAGTCCAGTGAGCCCCGGGTGATCTGGTCGAGCAGCTCCAGCACCCACAGCAGCGCGACGAAGCCGAGCGTCCACGCGGCGGCGGCTCCCCACTGGCGGCGGGCGGGCTCGCGCCGGGGCCGTCGTACGGCCGGGCGCCAGGACTGGCTCATGACCGACACGGTAGCCAGCGGCTCCACGACGGCGGGGCGCTAGCGTCGTCGGTGTGACACCTCCCTCGGGCGACCAGCACCACCTGCGCGCCGGGGCGTACGACGCCGTGGTCACCGAGTCGGGCGCCGCGCTGCGCTCGCTGCGCCACGACGGCCGCGACCTGGTGAAGGGCTTCGCCGAGGCCGAGCGGGCCTCCGGCGGGCGCGGGCAGGTGCTGATGCCGTGGCCGAACCGGGTGGGCGACGGCCGGTGGACCTGGCGGGGCACCGAGCAGCAGCTGCCGCTGAGCGAGCCGGGCCGGCGCAACGCGAGCCACGGCCTGGTGCGCTGGGCCTCGTGGCGCCCCGTGCCGGACGTCGCGCCCGCCGAGGACGCCGTCACCCTGGGCGTGCGGCTGATGGCGCAGCCCGGGTGGCCGTGGACGATGGACCTCGCGATGACCTACGCGCTCGATGCCGGGCGGGGCCTCAGCGTGACCGCGACGGCGCGCAACCTGTCCGAGGAGGCGGCGCCGTTCGCCTACGGGTCGCACCCGTACCTCACCACCGGCTCGGCCCGCGTCGACGACGACGTGCTGGAGCTGCCCGCGACGACCCGGCTGCTCACCGACGACGAGCGGAAGCTGCCGGTCGGCAGGGAGCCGGTCGGCGGCACGGCGTACGACTTCCGCGGCGGGCGGGCGATCGGCGACACGGTCCTCGACCACGCGTACACCGACCTCGAGCGCGGGCCCGACGGGCGGGCGGTGGTCTCGCTCCGGTCCCCCGCCGGCACAGGCGTCGACCTCTGGGTCGACGAGGCCGTGCGCTGGGTGCAGGTCTACACCGCCGACGACCAGGGCGACCGCGCCCGCACCGCGCTGGCCGTCGAGCCGTGCACCGCTCCGCCCGACGCGCTGCGCTCGGGCGAGGACCTGGCGCTGGTCGAGCCGGGCGCGACGTTCACGGCGCGGTGGGGTGTCGTGGCCCGGTAGCTCCGCCGGGCCGGGCTGCTGTCCACGTGCGGACGTGGTCTCGACAAGCTCGACCAGCGGTGGTCGAGGCCGCGCGCAGGGTGGTTTCGACACGCTCGACCAGCGGTGGTCGAGGCCGCGGGCAGGGTGGTTTCGACACGCTCAACCGCCGGTGGTCGAGGCCGCGGGCAGGGTGGTTTCGACACGCTCACCCACCGGTGGTCGAGGCCGCGCGCAGAGTGGTTCCGACACGCGCACCCACCGGTGCTCGAGCCCGTCGAGACCGGGCGACGTGCAGGTCGAGGCCTAGTGGACCAGGCGGCGCACGGCCCGTACGGCCTCGACGGCCCGCGCGCCGTCCGAGCCCTGGATGGCCATGACGGGGATGGTCGTCCCGTCGGCGAGGTCCATCTCCGCCCACGGTGCGCCGCGGCGCATCCGCAGCGCGACCACCTGGGCGCGCTCGAGGTCGCGGCGGCGGTAGCCGTTGACGACCGAGACGCGCTCGCCGCGCACGATCACGCGGGAGCGGGTCAGCGCGTGGACGAGGACGGCGATGCCGACTCCGATCGCGACCAGTGTCGCGCGCTGGAGGAAGGTGAACCGGTCGCGGACGTCCGGGCCGATCGCGATCCAGGCGCCGAGGCACACGGCCAGCAACCCGAGGCCGGCGACGGTGCCGACCATCCGCACTCCGAGCGGGCGGTAGGAGTACCGACGGGCCGGCTCAGAGTCGGCAGGCATTGATCTCGGTGACGAGGATCGCCTTCGCCCCCGCGTCCCACAGCTCGTCCATCGTCCGCTGCGAGCCGGCCCGCGGGACCATCGCCCGTACGGCGACCCAGCCCTCGCGCTGCAACGGCGAGATCGTCGGCGTCTCGATGCCGGGCGTGAGGCGTACGGCGGCGTCGACGCGCTCGCGCGGGATGTCGTAGTCCATCATCACGTAGGTCCGCGCGGTGATGACGCCCTCGAGTCGCCGGCGGAAGACCTCGAAGCCGTCGGGCAGGTGCCCCGAGCGCGTGATCAGCACGGCCACCGAGCGCAGGATCTCCTCGCCGAAGATCTCCAGCCCGGCCGCGCGCAGCGTGCTGCCGGTCTCGACGACGTCGGCGATCACGTCGGCCACGCCGAGCTGGATCGAGGACTCGACCGCTCCGTCGAGGCGGATGACGGAAGCCTGGACGCCGTGGCGCTCGAGGTGGGCGCCGACGACGCCGGCGTACGACGTGGCGATGCGCGTGCCGCCGAGGTCGGCGACGGACGTCGCCGTCCCGGGCCGGGCGGCGAAGTGGAACCGCGAGCCGCCGAACCCGAGCTCCATCGCCTCGTCCGCCTTCGCCCCGGAGTCGAGCAGCAGGTCGCGGCCGGTGATGCCGACGTCGAGGGTGCCCTCGCCGACGTACACCGCGATGTCGCGGGGGCGCAGGTAGAAGAACTCGACGCCGTTCTCGGGGTCGGTGAGCGTGAGCTCCTTGGAGTCCTTGCGCTGGCGGTAGCCGGCCTCGCGCAGCATGTCCGAGGCGGCCTGCGACAGCGCGCCCTTGTTGGGCAGCGCGATCCGCAGGACGGGTGCGCCCGGGTCGAGGGTCATCGGGGGTCCTCGCTCACAGGTGGGAGTAGACGTCGTCGAGGGTGAGGCCGGAGGCGAGCATCAGCACCTGCGCGTGGTACAGCAGCTGGCTGATCTCCTCGGCGGTGCGCTCGGGGCCCTCGTGCTCGGCCGCCATCCACGACTCCGCCGCCTCCTCGACCAGCTTCTTGCCGATCTGGTGCACGCCGGCGTCGAGCTCGGCGACGGTGCCGGAGCCCTCCGGTCGGGTCCGGGCCTTCTCGGCCAGCTCGGCCCACAGGGCCTCGAACGACTTCACGCGCTCAGGTTAGGGGCTCGGGCAGGCCGTCGAGCGCGAGGGCGGTGAGCAGCGCGGCCTGGGTGGCCTCGTACCCCTTGTCCTCGGCGGAGCCCTCGAGCCCGGCACGGTCCAGCGCCTGCTGGTCGGTGTCGCAGGTCAGCAGGCCGAAGCCGACCGGGACGCCGGTGTCGAGCGCCACCCGCGACAGCCCGTCGGTCGCGGCCGAGCAGACGTAGTCGAAGTGCGGGGTGCCACCCCGGATGACCACGCCGAGCGCGACCACGGCGTCGTAGCCGCTGCGGGCCAGGCGCGAGGTGACGACCGGCAGCTCGAACGAGCCGGGCACCCGCACGACCTCGCGGTCGGTCACGCCGTGGGCGTCGAGGGCGCGCTGCGCCCCTGCGACGAGGCCGTCCATCACCTGCTGGTGCCAGGTCGCCGCCACCACGGCGACCCGCAGGCCGCTCGCGTCGACGGGGGCGGTGTCGGGTGCTCCGTGTCCGCTCACTGCTGCTCCTCGGAGTCGTCGGGGTGCTGGTCGGAGGCCTCGTCGGCGGGGGCGTCGAGACCGTCGAGGTCGTGGCCCATCCGGTCGCGCTTGGTGCGCAGGTAGTCGATGTTGTGCCCGTTCGGCCTCGGCGTCAGCGGCACGCGCTCGGCGACGTGGACGCCGTACGTCTCCAGCGAGCTGACCTTGTCGGGGTTGTTGGTCAGCAGCCGGACGTCGTGCACGCCGAGGTCCTTGAGGACCTGGGTCGCCGCGCCGTAGTGGCGGGCGTCGGCCGGCAGCCCGAGGTCGAGGTTGGCGTCGACGGTGTCGCGGCCGCCGTCCTGGAGCTGGTAGGCCTGCAGCTTCGCCACCAGCCCGATCCCCCGCCCCTCGTGACCGCGCAGGTAGACCACGACCCCGCGGCCCTCGGCCCGGATGAGGTCCATCGACTCGCGCAGCTGAGGCCCGCAGTCGCAGCGCTGGGAGCCGAAGACGTCGCCGGTCAGGCACTCGGAGTGCACGCGGGTGAGCACGGGCTCGTCGCCGCCGAGGTCGCCCAGCACGAGCGCGACGTGCTCGGAGCCGTCGACGGTGATGCGGTAGCCGTACGCCTCGAAGTCGCCGTGGTCGGTGGGCAGGTGCGTCAGCGCGACCCGCTCGACGTGGTTCTCGACCTTGCGGCGGTGGTGCACGAGGTCGTCGATGGAGATCATCGCCAGTCCGTGCTCGTCGGCGAACTCGCGCAGCTCGGGGGCTCGCTTCATCGTGCCGTCGTCGTTGACCACCTCGACCAGCACGCCCGCGGGCGTGAGCCCGGCCAGCCGGGCGAGGTCGACGGCCGCCTCGGTGTGCCCGCGCCGCACCAGCACGCCTCCCTCGCGGTAGCGCAGCGGGAACACGTGCCCGGGCCGGGTCAGCTCCCACGGCTCGGTGGCGGAGTCGGCGAGGACCCGGGCGGTGTGGGCGCGGTCGGCGGCCGAGATGCCGGTGGAGACGCCGTCGCGGGCGTCGACCGAGACGGTGTACGCCGTGCGCAGCTTGTCGCGGTTGTGCGGCGTCATCAGCGGGATCTCCAGCCGCTCGAGCATGTCGGCGGGCATCGGCACGCAGATGACGCCGCTGGAGTGGCGGACGGTGAACGCCATCAGCTCCGGCGTCGCCCTGGCGGCCGCGAAGATGATGTCGCCCTCGTTCTCGCGGGTCTCGTCGTCGACGACGACGACCGCCTTCCCGGCCGCGATGTCGGCGATCGCGCGCTCGACGGGGTCCAGCCGGACGCCGCCGTGCTGCTCCTCGCGCAGGTCCTGGATGCTCATGCCGAGATGGTCTCCTTCGCAGGTGTCCGGTCGGGCCGCTCGGTGCGCGACGCGCGCAGCCAGACGGCGAAGCCCCAGAGGACCAGGGCGGTGTAGACGACGTACAGCACGGCCGTCGGGTAGTAGCCCGAGTGCCACAGCAGCGGGACGCCGACGACGTCGACGGCGATCCAGGCCAGCCAGAAGTCGGTCCAGCCGCGGGCCATGGCGTACGTCGCCAGCATCGAGCCGACGAAGATCCACGCGTCGCACCAGAAGTACCAGCGCGGCGCCGGGAAGCCGGCACCGATGACGCTGAAGACCCACTGCACCACGACGATCCCCGCGGCCGCCGCAAGGAGGTACCCGACCCGCTCGCCGGGGGTGGCCCACCGCGGCGTGATCGCGGGCGTCGTGGCGGCGAAGCCTCCCGTCCGGGCGCGGCGCACGGCCCGCCAGCGCTGCCAGCCGTACACGCTGGTGAGGAGGAAGAACACCTGGCGCCCGGCCTGGCCGAACAGCGGCACCTGCGCGTCGGCGTCGACGGTGGCGGCGAGGAAGACGCTGAACAGCAGCACGTTGCCGACGATGCCGACCGGCCACGCCCAGACGCGTCGGCGCAGGCCGCCGACCGCGGAGGCGAAGCCGAAGGCGTTGCCGAGGATCTCGCGCCAGGTGATCGGGTGCCCGGCGACGCTGACCTGCGCGTCGTAGAGCCAGGTGAGGACGCTCATCGCCCGCCCTCGCGGTAGGACAGCAGCCGCTCGACGTGCTTGGCGATGACGTCGGCCTCGAGGTTGACGCTCTCCCCCGGCTGCCGCCGGCCGAGCGTGGTGCGCGCGAGCGTCTCCGGGATGAGGCTGACGGTGAACCCGTCGTCGAGCACGTCGACGACGGTCAGGGAGACCCCGTCGACGGTGATCGAGCCCTTGGGGACGAGGTAGGGCATCAGCTCGTCGGGGGCAGCGACCTCGACGACCTCCCAGTGCTCGGAGGGCGTACGCCGGCGCACCTCGCCGGTCGCGTCGACGTGGCCCTGCACGAGGTGCCCGCCGAGCCGGGTCTGCGGCGTGACCGCCCGCTCGAGGTTGACCTCGTCGCCGACGCCCAGGTCGCCGATGCCGGTGGCACGCAGCGTCTCGTGCATGACGTCGGCGGTGAACGCCTCGTCGGTGCGCGTCGCGATCGTGAGGCAGCAGCCGTTGACCGCGATCGAGTCGCCGAGCCGCGCGTCGCCGAGCACCACCTCGGCGGCGATGGTCAGGCGCACCGCGTCGCCCTGGTCCTCGAGCGCGGCCACCCGGCCGAGCTCCTCGACGATGCCGGTGAACATCAGGCTGCTCCTGTCGGTCGCATGGTGATCCGCACGGTGGTCTCGTCGTCCTCGCCGAGCGCGGTGACGTCGGTGACCCGCAGGCGCAACGCGTCGGCGATCGTGGTGATGCCCAGGTCGCCGACGGCGCTGCGCCCCGCACCGAGCAGCGCGGGGGCGACGTACGCCACCACCTCGTCGACCAGCTGCTCGCGGACGAACGCGGAGGCCAGCGTCGGCCCGCCCTCGAGGAACACCGAGCGCCGGCCGCGGTCGAAGAGGTCGGCGAGCACGCCGCGCAGGTCGTGGGTGCGCAGCAGCAGCGTCTCGGCCGCGTCGTCGAGGACGCGGCGTCCGGCGGGGAGCTCCCGCTCGCCGACCACCACGCGCAGGGGCTGGTGCGGCAGCAGCGCTCCGCCCGCGTCGCGGACCGTGAGGTGCGGGTCGTCGAGCGCCGCCGTGCCGGTCCCGACCATCATCACGTCGCTCGACGCGCGCAGCCGGTGCGTGTCGAGGCGCGCCGGCAGCGACGACACCCAGCGGCTCGTGCCGTCGGCCGCCGCGCTGCGGCCGTCGAGCGTGGTGGCGAACTTCCAGCGCACGTGGGGGCGGCCGTGCACCAGCCCGAAGTGCCACGCGGCGTTCAGCTCGTGCGCCTCGTCGCGCAGCAGCCCGCTCTCGACCTCGACGCCCGCGGCGCGCAGCACCTCGGCACCGCCGGCCGCCTCGGCGGTCGGGTCGTCCTCGGCGTGGACCACGCGACGTACCCCCGCGTCGAGCAGCTCCCGCGTGCACGGGCCGGTGCGCCCGGTGTGCCGGCAGGGCTCGAGGGTGACGACCGCGGTCGCCCCCCGGGCGCGGTCGCCGGCGTCGGCGAGCGCGGCGACCTCCGCGTGGGGCGTCCCCGCGCCGCGGTGGAACCCCGCGCCGACCGCCGTGCCGTCGGGGGCCAGCAGCACGCAGCCCACGCGCGGGTTCGGTCCGAGCGGCACGCCCGGGGTCGCGGCCAGCGCGAGGGCGCGGCGCATCGCGCCAGCCTCGTCCGTGCCGGTCATCGCGGGTCCTCCGGTGTCGTGGCTCACGGGCCACCGGGGCTCGACGCGGGACCGCACCGCCCGCGCGTGCGGGTCGACGGGTCGTGGCGTGCGACTTCCCATCCGGACTCTGACCGTCGGTCCAGGAGTTCCACCTGGTCAACCGGTGGCTGGCTGCCATCGGGTCGCGGACTCTCACCGCCGGCTCGGAATTCCACCGACCCCAGTTGCACGCGAGCTGCTCGCTCGTCGTGGCGGAGTCTGCCACGACGGGGGCGGCGCTGGGACCTGCGGGTGGTTGTCCGCCCGGTCACACCGACGTTGGCTGGGCCCATGACGCAGACAGAGACCTCCGTGACCGTCACCCGTACCGTCAAGGCGCCCGCCGACGCGGTGTTCGCCGTGCTCGCCGACCCGCACAAGCACCCGGCGCTCGACGGCTCCGGCTTCGTGCGCAGCCTCGACAAGGGCGATCGCATCGAGAAGTCGGGCGTGCAGTTCCGGATGAACATGGCCGGCCCGCACATGGGCGGCGAGTACCAGACCGACAACGTCGTCTCGGCGTTCGACGAGAACAAGATGATCGGCTGGAAGACCGCCCCGGCCGGTCAGGAGCCCCCCGGCTGGGAGTGGCTGTGGGAGCTGGAGTCCACCGGCGCGGACTCGACCCAGGTGACGCTGACCTACGACTGGTCGCACGTCACCGACAAGGACCTGCTGGAGAAGCTGTCGTTCCCGCTGGTCACCGAGGAGCAGCTCGAGGACTCGCTGACGCACCTCGACGAGCAGGCCGGCAAGGGCTGAGTCCCACCCGTCCGACCTCGCCGACCCGGCGCGGAGCCCAGGCGCTGCGCCGGGTCGACGCGCGTCCGAAGCGGGTCAGCGTGCCAGCCCGGCCCCGGTCCACGCCTCGTCGTCGCTGACGTCCTCGAGGACCTCGAGCCAGTCCGGGACGTACGACGAGGCCGTCTCGCCGTCGTCGATCTCGGCGACGAGGGTGCCGTCCTCGTGCTCGTCGACCGCGACCAGCAGCCCGTCACGGCGCACCAGGTGCCGGGTCTTGCGCAGCCGCCGGGCCGGGAGGTCGGCCAAGAGGTGCCACTCGACGTCGTCGAGGTACAGGTTCGTGCAGGCGACCTCGGCCGGGCCGTCGCCCAGTCGCACCTTGTGGCCCAGCTTGCGCTCGACGTGGCCGTCGGCGTGGCGCACCTCGCGCAGCCGGAGCCGGGTACCCACGACGTAGGCGTCGGTGATCGTGCGGACCTCGACCACGCCGTCGGGCACCCGGGCGACGCGGTAGCGGCGCTCGCGCTCGACGACGGCGTACTTCAGCGACGGGGTCACGGGCGCCCGGGCCGCGAGGCCTCGGCGGCCGCGCGCAGCTGCTCGACCATCGCGTCGGGGTCGTCGGCGCCGTAGACCGCGGAGCCCGCGACGAACGTGTCCGCGCCGGCCTCGGCGCAGCGGCCGATCGTCTCCAGCGAGACGCCGCCGTCGACCTGCAGGCGCAGCTCGACGCCGCGCTCGTCGGCCAGCTGCCGCGCCCGGCGGACCTTGGGCAGGCACAGGTCGAGGAACTTCTGGCCGCCGAAGCCGGGCTCGACGGTCATCACCAGGAGCAGGTCGAGCTCGCCGAGGAGGTCGGCGTACGGCTCCACCGGCGTCGCGGGACGCAGCGCCATGCCGGCACGGCCACCGGCGGCGCGGATCTCGCGCGCCAGGCGCACCGGCGCGGCCGCGGCCTCGACGTGGAAGGTGATCGAGGTGCCGCCGGCCTCGACGTACGCCGGGGCCCAGCGGTCGGGGTCCTCGATCATCAGGTGGCAGTCCAGCGGCTGCGAGGCGCTGCGCGCGAGGGACTCGACCATGGCGGGCCCGAAGGTCAGGTTGGGCACGAAGTGGTTGTCCATCACGTCGACGTGGACCAGGTCGGCGCTGGGGATGCGCGCCACCTCGGCGCCGAGCGCTCCCGGGTCGGCGTTGAGGATGCTCGGCGTGATCTGGAGGTCGGCGGTGCCCATAAGGCGCAGTCAACCAGCCCCGGACCCGCCGGGGATCACCCCAGCACGGTGCGGGTGCTGGCCGCGTTGACGTCGCGCTTGCGGGAGAACGCGCCGAGGTCGATCTTCAGCCCGGAGTGCTCGCCGACGTACGCCACCGGCGCCGCGTCGTGGTCCACGCCGTCCTCGACCGCGGCGACCAGGGTGGCGAGGAAGCAGCCCACCAGCGGCGCGTTCTTGAACTGGTTGCCGCTGGTGCCCATGGCGACGAAGAAGCCTGGCGCGTCGGTGCGGTCGTAGACCGGCGTCCAGTCGTCGGCGACGTCGTAGACGCCCACGACGCCCGAGGGGCGGTTGGGCACCGCGAGCTCGGGCAGCCGGCGGGCGGCCCGCGTCACCTGCGACTCGTAGCGGGCACCGGTGACGTGCAGGTCCACCGCGTCCGGGTCCTCGACCCAGTCGAAGCCGTCGCACTCGGGCTCGGTGCCGCCGACGACCCAGGCTCCGGCGGGGCCGGGGCGCATGTAGGTGCCGAGGTCGATGTCGAAGACGCCGGGCGCCGGCCGCTCGGCGGTGTCCCAGCCCGCCGGCCGCTTCACCTGGTGGACCTCCTGGCGCAGCGGGCGCACCGCGACGGTGAACTCCTCGCCCACGCCGGCCAGCCGGTTGAAGGCGCCCGACCACGGCCCGGCCGCGTTGACGATGACCGGGGCGGTGACGGTGCGCCCGTCGGCGAGCGCGAGGTGCCAGACGCCGGAGCGGTGCTCGGCGGCGACGACCTGGGTGCGGTACGACGCCCGTGCCCCGCGCTCGCGGGCCGCGCGGGCCAGGTTGTCGGCGGCCAGCCGCGGGTCGTCCATGTAGCCGGCGTCCGGCGTGTACAGGGCGCCGAGCCGCGCGTCGGTGTCCTCCCAGAAGGCGTCGTCGGCGACCGGCTTGTTCGGCCAGTACGCGCCGCTGTCCAGGTGCGGGAACCGCGCCGCGAGGTCGTCGGCGGAGAGGTCCTCGAAGGGCACGCCGGCCGCGCGCAGCAGGTCGGCCCCCTGCTCGCGCGGCAGCGCCGGCACGTCGAGGTGCAGCATCCCCGTGCGGTGGAACCGCGACAGGCCGGCGTCGTCGGGCAGGCCGAGGTGGTCGGCCCAGGCGGCGTACATCAGGCCGGCCTCCCAGGCCGTGGCCGTGCTGTCGAACGTGGAGTACAGGAACCGGATCACCGCGCTGGAGGCGCTGGTCGAGCCGTGGCCCGGCCCCGCGGCCTTGTCGAGGACCAGCACCTGCCGCCCGGCCCGGGTGAGCTCGAGCGCGATCGCCGAGCCGATCACGCCGGAGCCGACGACGACGGCGTCGGCGGTGAGGCCCGTGCCGGCCGGGGTGGTGTCGCTCATGAGGTTCTCCTTCTCGTGGCTCAGGCGTCGACGACGATGTCGCCGTCGGGGGTGGAGCAGCAGGGCAGGAACCTGTCCTGGGCGATCTCGCGGGGGCGTATCCCACCCTGGTGGTTCATGTCGACGCGGCCCGAGAGCAGCGTCTGCTTGCAGGAGCCGCACAGCCCCTCCGCGCAGGACGACGGCAGCGGGACCCCGGCCAGCTCGGCGGCGGCGAGGACCGTGGTCCCGGGCGGGCACGTGATCTCCCGCCCGCTGCGCCCGAAGCGGACCGTCGGGCCGAGCGCGACGACCGCGTCCGCGTCCGGCGCCGGCCCGGCGGTGGGTGCGGCGGGTACGGCGGCGGGCGCGCCCGGCGAGCCGAGCACGAAGCTCTCCTCGTGGCACTGCCCGACCGGGACCCCGACGGCGGCCAGCACGTCGCGCGCGGCCGCCATGAAGCCGGGCGGGGCCGCAGGTCAGCACCTCGCGCTCGGCGACGTCGGGGACGAGCGCGGCGAGCACCTCGGGGGTGAGCCGGCCGCGCGGACCGCTCCACGGCTGCTCGGGCGCGTCGTCCTCGCAGACCCAGTCCAGGGTGATGCCCGGGTGGTCCGCGGCGACCGCCTCCAGCTCGGCGCGGCAGACCAGGTCGGCGGGCGTGCGGGCGCAGTGGACGACCGCGACGTCGAGCGCGTGGCCGAGGTCGCCGAGGTCGACCGCCGTGCGCAGCGTCGACAGCGTCGGCGTGATGCCGCTGCCGGCGGAGAGCAGCAGGTGCTTCGGCGCCGGGTGCTCGGCCACGCTGAATCCGCCCATCGGCCCCGAGACCCGGACCCGGTCGCCGACGCGCAGCCGGTCGTGGATCCACGCCGACACCTCGCCGCCGGGCACCCGCTTCACGGTGAGCGTGAGCAGGTGCGGGCGGGTGGGCGGCGAGGAGACCGTGTAGCAGCGCTCGACGTACCGGCCCTCGACCTCGAGACCGAGGGTGACGTACTGACCGGGGGCGAAGGCCACTCCGCCGGGGTACGTCGGCTGCAGCACCACCGTCACCACGTCGTGGGTCACCGGCAGCACCCGGCGGCAGACCATCTCCTGGTCGAGCGGAGCCTCGGCGGGCAGCACCCCCTCGCCCAGCGGTGCCCCGCTGCCGGGGACCAGCCACAGCGGGCTGGCGGCTGACGGGTCCGGCACGTGCCTGACGTCCTGGGTCATCGGGAGGCCTCCTCGCGCATGCGCTCGACGTACCAGCTGACGAAGGCGTCGACCTGCCGCTCGCCCTCGCTGTAGGGCCCGGGCTCGTACGCCGGGTCCGCGACGCCCGCCTGCGTCAGCCCGACGAAGGCGGCGTCCTGCTCGTTGGTCGCCCGCCAGACCCCGGTCAGCGCCTCGACGTCGTAGTCGACGCCCTCGCGGGCGTCCGCGTCGACCAGCCAGGTCGTGCGGACCAGCGTCCGGTCCGGACCGAGCGGCAGCACGGCGAAGGTGATCACGTGATCAGCCATCGCGTGCAGCCACAGGTTGGGCTGGGCGTGCAGGGTGACCCGGCCCAGGCGCGGCTCGTCGAGGTCGCCCAGCAGCCGGGCGACCAGCCGCGACCCGTCGGGGCTGAACGACTCCCCCGCCCCGTCCAGCGCCTCGCGCTGCACCCGGAACCCGAGCGGGCGGTGGACGAGGTCCTCGACCGCCTCGCGGGGCAGCCCGCGCCGCTCGCAGGCGACGCGCAGGTCGTCCTCGGCGGCGAGGTAGCGCTCGTGGGAGGCGCGCAGCCGCGGCGGGACCTGGTCCTCGCGCAGCCCCCAGGTCGGGAAGAACGTGCGCAGCAGCTCGGGGTGCCCGTCGCAGTGGTAGCACTCCCGGTTGTTCTCCATGGTGAGCTTCCAGTTGCCGTGCTCGACCAGGTCGACCTGCGCGGCGACCTTCGCACGGTCCAGGCCGTGCGGCAGGAGGTACGGCGCCACCACCTCGCCGACGGCGTCCACGTCGGACGACGGGTCGGCGGCCAGGCAGCAGAACACCAGCCCGGCGACGACCCGCACGGCGACGGTGCGCAGCGACAGGCAGGCCGGGTCCGGGCCACCCTGCTCCGGCGGCACCATCTGCGGCGCGTGGCGCAGCGTGCCGTCGGTGGCGTAGGTCCAGCGGTGGTAGCCGCACACGATGTTGCCGAGGCTGCCGCGCGGCTCCGAGACCAGCCGGGCGCCGCGGTGGCGGCACACGTTGCGGAAGGCGCGCACCTGCTCGTCGTCGTCGCGCAGGACCAGCACGGAGACGGTGCCGAGGTCGACCGTCAGGTAGTCGCCCGGCTCGGGGAGCTCGGCGACGGTGCCGGCGAAGAACCACTGCCGGTGCCAGAGCAGGCGCAGGTCCAGGTCGTGCAGCTCGGGGTCGGTGTAGAGCGCTCCCAGCAGCGACCGGCCCGGACGGCGCTGGTCGAGCAGGTCGAGCAGGCGGGTCCGTACGGGGTCGCCCGGGGCCGCCGGGGCGGTGCGGGCCGGGGCGGGCGCGGGGGCGGGGAGGGTCGAGGTCATCGCGGGGCAGCCTCCGAGGTGGGGCGTCGTCGGGGGGTCATGCGGTCACGCACAGGCGCAGGGCGTCGTACACCGCGGCGTGGATGTTGCGGCTGGCGACGGCGTCGCCGATCCGGAACAGCTGGTAGCGCCCCGCCTCGTTGCGGAGCACCTCCTGGGGGCGTCCCGCGAGCAGGGCGTCGTGGTCGACCTCGCCGAGGTTGCTCGAGCCGGGGACGAGGCGGTGGTAGAGCTCGTCGTTGGGCAGCGTGCCGTGCTCGACGACGACGTGGTCGACCTCCCGCTCGACGACCGCGTCGCTGTAGTCGCTCGCGAGCACCGCGACGAGCCCGCCGGACGGGCCCCGCCGGATCTCCACCAGGCGCCGGGCCGGGGTCAGCAGCACGTCGTGCTCGGCGAAGGCGCGCAGGTACGCCGGGGAGTTCATCGACCCGACCGAGATCCCGACGGTGCGCTCGGGGGTGACCAGCTCGACGGCGGCCCCGAGGCCCGCCAGGTGCTCCGCGGCGTCCAGCGCGGGCTCGCCGCCGTGGTCGTCGTACACGAGGACGCGCTGACCGGGGCCGAGGCGGTGCGTCGTGCCGCCCATGACGTCCCAGGTGTCGAGGGCGAGCGAGGCGCCGGCGACCGTGCCGCCGGCCGAGGCGTCGGGCACGCCGCCGGTGGCGACGACGACGAGGTCGGGCTCGAGGGCGAGGACGTCCTCGGCCTCGGCGTACGCCCCGAAACGGAAGTCGACGTCGCCGTGCTTGGCCTCCGCGACGCGCCAGTCGACGATGCCGACCAGGTCGCGGCGGCGCGTGGACGCGGCGGCCAGCAGGACCTGCCCACCGGGGCGGTCCGCGGCCTCGAGCACCGTCACCCGGTGCCCGCGCTCACCCAGCACGCGCGCGGCCTCGAGCCCGGCGGGCCCGGCACCCACGACGACCGCGCGGCGCCGGCGCCCGAGGGTGAGCGGCACCTGGTGCGGCAGAGACTGCTCGCGCCCGGTGGCCGGGTTGTGCAGGCACTTGGCGTCGCCGGACTCGTAGATCGCGTCGAGGCAGTACGACGCCCCCACGCACGGCCGCACCCGGTCCTCCTCGCCGCGCTGCACCTTGGCGACCAGGTGCGGGTCGGCGATCTGCGGGCGGGTCATCCCGACCAGGTCCAGCAGGCCGTCGCGGATCGCGTGGCGCGCCGTGGACACGTCACCGATGCGAGCGGCGTGCATCACCGGGACGCCGACGGCGCGGCGGACCTCGCCGGCGAAGGACAAGAAGGGCGCGGTCGGCGTGCCCATCGACGGGATGGTCGCGGCGAGACGGGCGTCGGAGTCGAGGCCGCCCTTGATGACGGAGAGGAAGTCGACGCCGTGGTCGAGGTAGCGGCGCAGCACCGGCACGGTGTCCTCGAGGCCGAGCCCGCCGGGCAGGCACTCGTCCATCGCCATCCGCACCCCGACGACGAAGTCCGGGCCCACGGCGGCCCGCACCGCGTCGAGCACCCGCAGCGGGAAGACCAGTCGGGCCTCCGGGTCCCCACCGAACGCGTCGGTGCGGTCGTTGGTGACCGGCGAGACCCAGGCGTCGAAGAGGTGGCTGTAGGACTCGATCTCGATGCCGTCCAGACCGGCGGCCCGGCAGCGCTCGGCCGCCTCGGCGTAGTGGCGCACGACCCGGTCGACGTCCCAGGCCTCGGCCACCTTGGGGAACGAGCGGTGCTGCGCCTCGCGCTGCGCCGACGGGTATACCAGCGGCAGCCAGTCGCCGGTGAAGGAGCTGGTGCGGCGGCCCAGGTGGGTCACCTGGCACATCACCGCGGCGCCGGCCTCGTGCACGTCGTCGGCCAGCCGGCGAAGCCACGGCACGACCTCGTCGCGGTAGAGCAGCATGTTGCCGAAGGCCGGCGGGCTGTCCGGCGAGACCACGGCCGAGCCGCCGATCATGGTCAGCCCGACCCCGCCGCGCGCCTTCTCCAGGTGGTAGAGGCGGTAGCGGTCCTTGGGCATCCCGTCCTCGGTGTACGCCGGCTCGTGGGAGGTGCTCACGACGCGGTTGCGCAGCTCGAGGTCGCGCAGCCGGTACGGCTGGAGGAGGGGGTCGAGGTGGGCCACGCCTCCATCCTCAGCGGTGCTGATTCACGAGGAAAAGCGCACGGATTTGCGCAGCACCGTGCGATCTTCTTCACTGGTTCCCGACCGCGTCCGACCGGCGTCCCGAGCGGGGGGTCCTGCCATGATCGACCCACGGGTACGCGTGCTGCGCGTCGTCGCGGACCGCGGCACCATCGCCGCCGCCGCCGAGGCCCTCGCCTACACCCCTTCCGCGGTCTCGCACCAGATGCGGACCCTTGCGCGCGACGTCGGCGCCGTGCTGCTCGAGCCCGAGGGTCGCGGCGTACGTCTCACCCGCGCTGCCCGCCTGCTGCTCGAGCGCACCGACGAGCTGTTCGAGCGGTGGGAGGAGATCCACGCCGAGGTCCAGCGGACCTCGGGCGAGACCACCGGCCGGCTGCGGCTGGCCGGCTTCTCCACCGCCGCCTCGGTGCTGCTGCCGCCGGTGGTCGCGGCCGCGCGGGCGGCGATGCCGCGCACCACGTGCCGCATCGTCGAGGCCGACCCGGAGGTCTGCTTCGAGATGCTGCTCGCCGACCAGGTCGACGTAGCCGTCGTCGTGGCCACCGACCCGCTGCCCTCCTCGACCGACCGGCGCTTCGAGCAGCGGCCGCTGATGGTGGACTCGCTGGAGCTGCTGGTGCCGCGCGGGCACCCGCTCAGCGAGCGGTCGTGGGTGCGTCTGGCCGACGCCGCGCACGAGCAGTGGATCCTCGACCGGCCGGGGCGCCCGTACCACCGCCTCACGGCGGCGGCGTGCTCCAGCGCCGGGTTCACCCCCGAGGTCGCGCACGAGATCGTCGAGTGGGACACCTGCGCCGCGCTGGTGGCCGCGGGCCTCGGCGTCGCGCTGGTGCCCAGGCTCGCGAGGTTGCCGGCCAGCGACGACGTCGTACGCCTGCCGCTGCGGGGCGAGGGCGCCCCGGTGCGCCACGTGCGCACCAGCGTCCGGCGCGGCACCGCGACCCAGCCCGAGATCGCGCTGGCGCTCGACGAGCTGCAGCGGGTCGCGGACGCCCTGGACTAGGACCGGCGCAGCACGGCCAGGAACATCGCGTCGGTGCCGTGGCGGTGCGGCCACAGCTGCACCGTCCCCGGCAGGTGCTCACCGGCGGCGTCGACGGCCTCGGGCAGGAGCGCCGCGGCGTCCTCCAGCGCGACGTCGTCGCGCTCGGCGAGCACGGCCCGGACCACGCCGGCCGTCTCCTCGACCACCGGCGAGCAGGTGGCGTAGGCGACGACGCCGCCGGGTCGCACGGAGTCCAGGGCCGAGCCGAGCAGCGCGCGCTGGAGCGGGACCAGCGCCTCGAGGTCCGCGGGCGTACGCCGCCACCGCGCCTCGGGCCGCCGGCGCAGCGCACCCAGTCCTGTGCAGGGCGCGTCGACGAGCACCCGGTCGAAGCGGCCCGGCTCCCACGGCGGGCGGGTGCCGTCGGCCGTCACCACGTCGGCCCGGTCGCCGACGGCGCGCGCCACCAGGCGGGCACGGTGCGGCTGCCGCTCGCAGGCGGTCAGGCGGGCCCCCTCCTGCGCGGCGACCGCGGCCAGCAGCGCGGCCTTGCCGCCCGGCCCGGCGCACAGGTCGAGCCACGCCCTGTCGGCCCCGTCGGGCTCGGCGCGCGCCAGCGCCAGCGCCACCAGCTGCGAGCCGGCGTCCTGCACCCCGGCCCGGCCCTCACTCACGGCCGGCACCTCCCCGGGGTCGCCGCCCTCGAGGACCACCCCGAGCGGGCTGATCGTGGGACGTCCCGGCAGCTCGGCGACGTCGCTGAGCCCGGGGCGGGCGACGAGCGTGACGGCGGGACGCAGGTTGTCGGCCGCGAGCAGCGCGTCGAGCTCCTCGGCGCGCGGGCCGAGGGCCTGCTGCAGCCGCTCGACCACCCAGCGGGGGTGGGAGTGCACCACCGCGGCGTGACCCACCGGGTCGGCGTCGGGGTCGGGGGCCACCCGGCGCAGCCAGCCGTCGAGGTCGTGACGACCGACCTTGCGCAGCACGGCGTTGACGAAGCCCGACGGCCGGTGGCCGACCCGGCGGCGCACCAGGTCCACCGTCGTCGCGACGGCGGCGTGGTCCGGGACCCGCATGGCGAGGAGCTGGTGCGCGCCCAGCCGGAGCGCGTCGCGCACCTCTTCGTCGGGAGCGCGGTCGACGACCGCGGCGAGCACCGCGTCGTACGTCCCGAGGCCGCGCAGCGTCCCGCCCACCAGCTCCGTGGCCAGCGCCGCGTCGCGCCCGGTGATCGAGCGCTCGCGCAGGAGCGCGGGCAGCGCGAGGTTCGCGTAGGCGTCCTGGGCGTGCACCGCGCGCAGGACGTCGTACGCCGCCAGCCGCGCCGGGTCGGTGCGCGCGGAGGAGCCGGCCACCTCAGCCCAGCCTGGTGCCGTCGGGCAGCGCCGCCCCGCGGGCCCAGTCGGCGGCGGGCATGGCGCGCCGCCCGGGCGGCGTGACCTCGCCCAGGCGGACGGGCACGGTGCCGGTGCCGACGTGGACCCCGTCGCGCGAAGCGCGGACCTCGCCCGGCGCGAGCGGTGCCTCGTCGGGTGCGAGCACGACCGGGCCGAGCTTCATCCGATCGCCGTCGAGCGTCGTCCACGCCCCGGGGGCGGGGGTGGTCGCGCGGACCCGCCGGTCGACGCCGACCGCGGGCTCGGCCCACTCGACGCGGGCGTCCTCGGCGGTGATCTTCGGCGCCAGGCTGACCCCGTCGGTGGGCTGCTCCTGCGGCCACACCGACCCGTCGGCGAGACCGTCGAGGGTGGCCACCAGGAGGCCCGCGCCGCCCTCGGCCAGCCGGTCGAGGAGGGTGCCGGCGGTGTCGTCGGGGCGCACGAGCTGCGTCATGACGCCGTACGTCGGACCCGCGTCGAGCTCCTTGACGATGCGGAAGGTCGTCGCGCCGGTGACCTCGTCGCCGTGCAGCAGCGCGTGCTGCACCGGGGCCGCGCCGCGCCAGGCCGGCAGCACCGAGAAGTGCAGGTTGACCCAGCCGTGCTCGGGGATGGCCAGCGCGTCGTCGGGCACGAGGGCGCCGTAGGCGACGACCGCCACGACGTCGGGGGCGAGCGCGCGCAGGGCGTCCTGGAACTCCGGCTCGCGCGGGTGGGCGGGCTTGAGCACCGGCAGACCGAGCTCCTCGGCGCGCACGGCGACCGGGGAGGGCGTGAGCACCCGCTTGCGCCCGACCGGCGCGTCCGGGCGGGTGACGGCCCCGACGAGCTCGTGGTCGGAGGCGACGAGGGCCTCCAGGGGCGGCAGGGCCACCTCGGGGGTGCCGGCGAGGACGACGCGCACTACAGCCCCCTCCCGAGCATCGGGTGCGGTGAGACCTTCACCTGCGGCGCGCCGCCGAACCACTCGGCCTGGCGGATGACGCGCATCGCCTCGCGCCGCTGCTCGCGGTCGAGCCGGTCGAGGAAGAGGACCCCGTCGAGGTGGTCGGTCTCGTGCTGCAGCGCCCGCGCCAGCAGGTCGGAGCCCTGGACCACCAGCGGCTCGCCGTGCATGTCGAAGCCGTGGGCCACGACGTCGCGGGCGCGCAGGCACTCGATGGACAGCTCCGGGATGGACAGGCAGCCCTCCGGCCCGAGCTGGGTGTCGTCGGACAGGGTGAGCGTCGGGTTCACCAGGTGGCCGAGCTCGCCGTCGACGTGCCAGGTGAAGACCCGCAGACCGACGCCGAGCTGCGGCGCCGCGAGGCCGGCACCGGGCGCGTCGAGCATCGTGTCGGTCAGGTCGCCCACCAGCCGCCGCAGCTCGGCGTCGAAGTCGACGACCGGGGCGGCCTTGGTGCGCAGGACGGGGTCACCGAAGAGGCGGATGGGCTGAACGGGCACCCGGCCCAGCCTAGGCGGCGCGCTGCCGCCACGGTCCCGCACCCGGTGCGGCATCCGCGCCCGGGACGCTCAGCCGAGGTGCTGCGGGTCGAGCTGGACGCGCACGTGGGGCAGCCGTCGCGCCGAGCGGGTGCGCTGCAGGTCGCCGAGAGCGAGCGCCAGCGCCTCGCCGTCGGCGCGCGGGACCCGGACGACCAGGCGCAGACGGGTGCCCTCGTCGGCCGGGTCGCGCTCCTCCTCGGGCAGCGGGACCGGGCCGAGCACCTCGGCCGCCGGCGGCAGGACGAGCGCCTCGCGCGCCTCCTCGAGCTCGGCCTCGCCGGCGGTGAGGGTCGCGATCCGCGAGGCGGGCGGCAAGTGGGCCGAGCGGCGCTCCTCGACCAGGCGCTCGGCGAACCCGCCCGGGTCCCAGCGCACCAGCGCCTGCAGGGCGGGCTCGGCCGGGTCGCCGACGGCGAGCACGCGCCCGCCCGGGCGCACCAGGCCGGCGGCGTCCGCCCAGCGGCGCACCGCCTCCTCCTCGGCCCGCAGGTCGGCGCGGCCGAGCAGCAGCCACGTGTCGAGCAGCACGACGGCGGCGTACCCGCCCTCGGCCACCGGCTCGGCTCCCGTCGTCGCGACCACGACCGCGGGACGGTCGGGCACGTGGGCGAGCACGGTGTCCCCGCCCGAGGTCCGCACCGGGACCCGGGGAAGGCCCGGCCGAGCTCCTCGGCCGTGCGGTGCTCCCCCACGACCGGTGCCCGCAGGCCGTGGCCGCCGCACACCTCGCAGGTCCAGCCCGGCGCCGGGGTCGCGCACCAGCGGCACACGGGCGCGGCGTCGCGGTGGGGCACGCCCAGCGGGCCGTGGCAGACCACGCAGGTGGCCGGGGTGCGGCAGCGGTCGCAGGCCAGGCGGACGGCGTACCCGGCCCGCGGGGTCTGCACCAGCACCGGGCCCCGCTCCAGCGCCTCCCCCACCAGGCGGTGCGCCTCGGCCGGGAACCGCGCGGTCCGTGCGGCGGGGTCGCGCTCCAGCGCGCGGTCCGAGGCCCCCGCGACCGACACCGCCACCCGGCGGCGCACCTGTTCGCGGTCGCCGACGACCTCGTGGGCCCACCCGGTGCGCAGCAGGTACGCCGCCTCCACGCTGCGGGCGTACCCGGCCACCAGTGCGGCGCAGCCGGTCTCGCGGGCGCGCAGCAGCAGCACGTCCCGGGTGTGGGGGTACGGCGCGCGCGGCTCGGCGAACAGGTCGTCGCCGTCGTCCCACACCGCCACCAGGCCGAGGTCGCGCACGGGGGCGAAGGCCGCGGCGCGGGTGCCGACGACGATCCGCACGGCGCCGCGCGAGACCCGCAGGAAGGCGGCGTAGCGCCGCGAGGGGCCCTCGTCGGCGCTGAGCACGACGTGGTGGTCCGGGCCGACGAGCGCGGTCAGCGCCGCGTCCAGCCGGTCCACGTCGCGGCGGTCCGGCACGCACACCAGCGCCCCGCGGCCCGACGCGGCGGTCGCGGCCGCCGCGCGGGCCAGGACGTCGGCCCAGTCGTCGCCGGGCAGCACCGACCACACCGTCCGCGGGGACGCACCCGCGGCGAGCGCCTCGACCAGCTCCGGCCCGCCGGCGTACGACGACCACGGTCCCGGCGGCGGCGCGTCCACCGGCGGCGCGGGCGGGCTCGGCTGCTTCTCCGCGGTGGCGTGGCGCGGGGGGACCGCCAGCCGGAGCACGTCGGAGCGGGTGCCCGCCCAGCGGGTGGCGACCTCGGCGGTCAGTGCAGCGACCTCGGGGGTGAGCACCGGCTCGTCGCCGACCACGCGGCGCAGGGGCTGCAGCCGACCGGTGTGGGTCGAGCCGGCCGCGCGCTCGAGGAGGAAGCCCGGCACCTCCTGGCCGGCGAAGCGGACCTTGACCCGCACCCCCGGACGCGCCGCCTCGTCCATCGTGGCCGGGACGAGGTAGTCGAAGGGGCGGTCGAGGTGGGCCAGCGGCAGGTCGACCAGGACGCGGGCGACCGGGTCGACCTCGGCCGCGACGACCGGCGGCCTCTCCCGCGGCGCTCCGGAGCGGCGTACGGCCCGCGCGGTGCGACGCGCGGTCTCCGGCAGGCCGGGCAGGCCCGGCTGCTCGCGGTCCTCCCCCGCCTGCTCGCCGCTCCGCTCGCTCGCCACGACGGCGATCCAACCAGCCGCCGCCGACGTCCTCGCGGGTCGGGCGACGCCCGGTCCGCGGCTCAGGCCGAGACCGGCTCCGGCAGCTCGTCGTCGACCTCGGCCTGCGAGCGGCGCTCCTGCACGACCGCCCACGCGATGCCGGCGATCCAGGCCACCGCGACCAGTACCGCCAGCACGGCGACCGTGCGCCCGCCGGCGCCGAGGGACTCGGCGATGGTCTTGGTGTTGGTGAGGATGATCAGCCCGCCGGCGGCCACGCCGAGCACGCGGGCGGCCAGCCGCTTGACCAGCCAGGCGGCGAACGGCGCCGCGATGACGCCGCCGACCAGCAGCGCGCCGGCGTAGCCCCACTCGATGCCCTGCGAGCCAAGCGCCAGCAGGAAGCCCAGCGAGCCGCCGACCGCGACGACGAACTCCGAGGTGTCGATCGACCCGACGACCTTGCGCGGCTCCAGGCGGCCGGAGGACAGCAGCGTCGTCGTGCCGACGGGGCCCCAGCCACCGCCGCCGATCGCGTCCAGGGCACCGCCGACCAGCCCCATCGGGGCCAGCATCGCGGCCGCGGGACGCGACCGGAACGTGGGACGGCGACCGCCGAGGGCCAGGAAGCGGAAGACGACGTACGCACCGAGGCCCAGCAGCAGCGAGGCGACCCACGGCTTGGCCGCGTCGCCGTCGAGGCTGGCCAGGAACGTGGCGCCGACGAACGCCCCGATGAACCCGGGCACGGCGAGGATGGAGACGGTGCGCCAGTCCACGTTGCCGAGCTTGTGGTGCGAGAAGCCCGAGGCCAGCGAGGTGCCGATCTCGGAGAAGTGGACGGCCGCGGAGGCCGCAGCGGGCGCCACGCCGACGGCCAGCAGCAGCGTCGAGGAGGTGACGCCGTACGCCATGCCGAGGGAGCCGTCGATCAGCTGGGCCAGGAGGCCCACCAGGCCGAGGACGATGAGCTTGCGCACGAGGTGCCTTCCGGTCGGAGTCCAGTCGAGGTGCTAAGTACAGTGAACTACTGGATCTTAGCGTCTCGATGCACTCGCTCGTGCACGAACGGCGACACGTCCGCGGGTCGGACCCGGCGACCCGGGTCGGAGGCGGTGCTCGGCCGGCCGCCAGACGTCGCGCTCAGCGGCCGGCCCGCGCGCACGCGATGCAGGTCGCGACCCCGGGCCGCGCGGCCAGCCGGCCGGGCGCGATCGGGCCGCCGCAGTGCCGGCAGGTGCCGTGCTCCCCGGCCTCGAGACGGACCAGCGCAGCCTCCAGGTCGGCGACGGATCGCTCCGCGGCGTCGAGCAGGGCGACGAGCTGCTGGCGCTCGAAGGCGATCGTGGCGCCCTCGGGGTCGTGCTCGTCGTCGGCGTTGGTGTCGCGCGACGCCTCCTGGACGGCCCGGAGGTCGCCCGAGAGCGCAGCGACCCGCGCCCCGGCGTCGGCCAGGGCGCGGGTCAGCTCCTCGCGCGGGGTGGGGCTCAGACGCCGGCGGCCTTCTTCAGGGCCTCGACGCGGTCGGTGCGCTCCCAGGTGAAGTCGGGCAGCTCGCGGCCGAAGTGGCCGTACGCCGCGGTCTGGGCGTAGATCGGGCGCAGCAGGTCCAGGTCGGCCACGATCGCGCCGGGACGCAGGTCGAAGACCTCGAGGACCGCCTGCTGGATCGTCTCGTCGTCGACGACGCCGGTGCCGAAACGTCTGGATGAACACACCGACGGGGGCGGCCTTGCCGATCGCGTAGGCGACCTGCGCCTCGCAGCGCCGGGCCAGGCCGGCGGCGACGACGTTCTTGGCCACCCAGCGCATCGCGTACGCCGCGGAGCGGTCCACCTTCGAGGGGTCCTTGCCGGAGAAGGCGCCACCGCCATGGCGGGCCATGCCGCCGTAGGTGGTCGACGATGATCTTGCGGCCGGTGAGGCCGGCGTCGCCGTGGGGTCCGCCGATGACGAACTTGCCGGTCGGGTTGACCAGCAGCCGGTAGTTCTCGCTGGGGATGTCGAAGTCGGCGAGCACCGGGTCCGATGACGTGCTTCTTGATGTCGGGCTGGAGCTGGGAGAGTCGAGGGTCGATGCCGTCGGCGTGCTGGGTCGACAGCACGACGGTGTCGACGCGCACCGGTTGTCCTGGGCGTCGTACTCGATGGTGGACCTGGGTCTTGCCGTCCGGGCGCAGGTAGTCCAGCGTCCCGTCCTTGCGGACCGCGGTCAGGCGCTCGGAGAGCCGGTGGGCCAGCGTGATCGGCAGCGGCATCAGCTCGGGGGTGTCGTCGCAGGCGTAGCCGAACATCAGGCCCTGGTCGCCGGCGCCCTGCTTGTCCAGCGCGTCGACGGAGCCGGTGCGCGACTCGTGGCCGGTTGTCGACGCCCTGCGCGATGTCCGGCGACTGCTTGCCGATGGCGACCGACACGCCGCAGGCGTCGCCGTCGAAGCCTTTCGCACCGGAGTCGTAGCCGATCTCCTTGACCCGCGCACGGACCTGGTCGCTGATCTCGGCGTACGCGGTGGTGGAGACCTCGCCGGCGACGACCACGAGGCCGGTGGTCAGCAGCGTCTCGACGGCCGACCCGGGCTCTGCGGGTCCTGCTTGAGCAGCGCGTCGAGCACCGAGTCGCTGATCGCGTCGGCCATCTTGTCGGGGTGACCCTCTGTCACCGACTCCGAGGTTGAACAGGCGTTCCAGGCACGTGCATCTCCCATCGGGCCCGCGGGGGCTCCGGGTCGTTCGGTCAGGCTTCGGTCAGGATTGAGGTGGACCGCAGTGGTGCTCCGAGACTGCGCGGCCGACGGTCCGTCGAGCACGGTAGCGGCCCTGCACCGGCACGGCCGTCAGAGGTCCCGCTGCGCGGACGCGTGCCGCCCGCCCTCGGGCGCCGCGCCGTCGGGCCCCGACGGGTCCGAGAGGGACGGGTCGGCGAGCAGCGCGAGGACGCGGTCCCACACGACGTGGGCGAGCGCGGCCTTGCTGCCGCGCGGGACTCGTACGGCGGCGCGCCCGCGGACAGCAGCACCGCGGTTGTTGTTCCGGCCGGCCGAAGACCGCTCCCCCGCCGACGTCGTTGACCACGAGCAGGTCGCAGCCCTTGCGGGCCAGCTTGGGCCCGGGCGTGCTCGATGACGGAGGCGTTCTCGTCGCCGGTCTCGGCGGCGAAGCCGACGATGACCGGGGCGGTCCCCGCCCCGCGGTCGGCCACCAGGCCGGCGAGCACGTCCGGGGTCTCGCGCAGCGCGATCGACGGGGTCGTGCCGTCGGTCGACTTCTTGATCTTGGCCCCGGCGAGCGAGACGGGGGCGAAGTCCGCCGGCGCGGCGGCCATCACGACCGCGTCGGCGCCCGCCGCCGCCCCCACGACCTCGTCCCGGAGCTCCTCGGTGGTCTCGACCTCGCGGACCTCGACCCCGGCCGGCGCGGCGAGCGACGAGTTGGCCGCCACCAGCACGACCTCGGCCCCCGCGCAGCGCGGCGGTGCGGGCCAGCGCGAAGCCCTGCAGCCCGGAGGAGCGGTTTGCCGAGGAACCGGACCGGGTCCAGCGGCTCCCGGGTGCCGCCGGCGGAGACGACCACGCGCCGGCCCTCGAGGTCGCGACCGACCTCGCCGCCGGCGAGGACCCGGGCGCGCACGTCCATGGCGTGGGCGAAGATCTCCTCGGGGTCGGGCAGCCGGCCGCGGCCGGTGTCGGCGCCGGTGAGCCGGCCCACGGCCGGGTCGAGGACGACGTAGCCGTGGGCGCCGCAGGGTGGCGACGTTGTCCCGGGTGGCGGGGTGCTCCCACATCTCGGTGTGCATGGCCGGGACCAGCAGGACCGGGCAGCGCGCCGTGAGCAGCGTTGCGGTGAGCAGGTCGTCGGCGCGACCGTGCGCGGCGCGCGCCATCAGGTCGGCGGTCGCCGGGGCGATCACGACGAGGTCGGCCTCACGGCCCAGCCGTACGTGCGGGACGCGGTGCACGTCGTCCCAGACCTCGCGGGCTACGGGCCGACCGGACAGGGCCGCCCAGGTCGCCTCGCCGACGAACTCCAGCGCGGACGCGGTCGGCACGACGGTGACGTCGTGGCCGGACTCGGTCAGCAGGCGCAGCAGCTCGCAGGCCTTGTACGCCGCGATGCCGCCGCCCACGCCGAGCACGACGTGGGGGCGGGCGGGACCGCGGCCCGACGACTCGGGTGCGGCGGACGGGGGTGGTGCTCACCGACGCGGCGTGTCGGGGTGGCTCAGGCCTCGGAGTCCGGCGCGGGCTCGCCGAGGACCTCGGGGCCCTCGTCGACCTCGGCCACGACGGGGACGTCGACGCCGTCCTCCGGGTCGCCGTCCTCGCAGGTCAGCAGGTCCTCGTTGATCTCGCGCAGCGCGATCGAGAGGGGCTTCTCCTGCACGTGCGTCTCGACCAGCGGGCCGACGTACTCCAGCAGGCCCTCGCCGAGCTGGGAGTAGTAGGCGTTGATCTGGCGGGCGCGCTTGGCGCTGTAGAGGACCAGACGGTACTTCGAGTCGGTCTTGGTGAGCAGGTCGTCGATGGGAGGGTTGGTGATGCCCTCGGCGAGCGGCTGGGGACCAGGCATGTGTTCGCGAACCTCACGGTGGTGGGGAGACGGACCCGGGGACCGCAACGGCGGTCGCAGGAGTCACGGGGTCACAGACCCATGAAGCCTACCAACTCGGCCGCGGCGGCGGGAATCTCACGGTTGACCACGACCTCGTCGAACTCCGGCTGCGCCGCGAGCTCCTCGCGGGCGGTCTCCAGGCGACGCTCGCGCTCGCGCTCGTCCTCGGTGCCGCGCCCGACCAGCCGGTTGACCAGCTCCTCCCACGAGGGCGGGGCGAGGAAGACGAAGCGGGCCTCCGGCATCCGCTCGCGCACCTGGCGCGCGCCCTGCAGGTCGATCTCGAGCAGGGCCGGGCGCCCCGCGGCGAGCACGTCGTCGACGGGGCGACGCGGGGTGCCGTAGCGCGCGCGCTGGTGGACCACGGCCCACTCCAGCAGCTCGTCGGCGGCGACGAGCCGGTCGAACTCGGCGTCGTCGACGAAGTGGTAGTGCACCCCGTCCACCTCACCGGGCCGGCGGGTGCGCGTGGTGGCCGAGACCGAGATCCAGACGTCGGGGAAGTGCTCGCGGACGTACGCCGCCACCGTGCCCTTGCCGACCGCGGTGGGTCCGGCGAGCACGGTCAGCCGGGTCCTCCCCGCGTCCGGGGCGCTCCCTGCGGCCGGGCGCCGGCCGTCGTCGGCGGCCTCAGTCACCGTCAGTGAACTCGGCGACGAGGGCCCTCGTCTGGTTGACCCCGAGCCCCGCGGACGCGGCGGGTGCGCGAGATGTGGTGGCGCTCCATCAGCTGCTCGGCGCGCACCTTGCCGACCCCGGGCATCGACTGCAGCAGGTCGAAGACCCGCATCTTGCCGATCACCTCGTTGCCGGCGCCCTCCTCGAGGACCTCCCCGATCGAGGCGCCGGAGCGCTTGAGCCGGGCCTTGACCTCGGCTCGCTCGCGGCGCGAGGCGGCCGCCTTGTCCAGCGCCGCCTGGCGCTGCTCGGGGGTCAGATCCGGCAGGGGCACGATCCTCGACGACCTCACTTCGGCAGGTGGCGCGCGGCGGGCAGCGGTACCCGCCGTCGAACGGCTGGCGCGAGGGGGTGCCGGGCTCCCGGCGCCACCCCCGGGCACTCGGCAGAATCTAGCCACCCGCCCGGGGGGCTGCAACGCCGACGGCGGCGTCCCGGTCGCGCGGGGGGTCGTCCACCCGGCGCCCCGGGGCTCGTGGCTCACAGCCCGATGTTCACCTTGCAGACGTCCCTGGCCTGGGTCTCGATGCCGTTCGCCGCGTCGACGACGGCGGTGGAGGCCAGCACGTCGGCGGCGCCGGTGACGGCGGCCCGGTCCGCGGCCGGCAGGTCCGCGGGCAGCGAGCCGCGCACCTCGGTGGGTCGCAGCCCGGCGCGGCGCACCGCCTGGTCGAGGCCGGCGACGGCGTTGACGAAGGTCTGCCACTCGTCGGTGAGGTCCTCGGGCGCCTTGGCGGCCAGCCCGCGCAGCGTCGGCAGGCCCGTCAGCAGGGCGCCCGGGGCGGAGGCGTTGACGATCTCGCCGAGGGCCGCCTGGTCGGAGCGCAGCTGGTCGCAGTACGCCGCCTCCGGGTCGCCGCATCCGGCCGGGACCCCGCCGAGCACCACCGCGACGAGCACGACGCCCGCCGCGGACCGGACCCGTCCCCGCGCTCCCACGGCTCTACTGTGCCCCGCCGGGCGCGAGCAGGTCGCGGAAGGCGTCGGTGGCGCGGTCGGCCGCGTCGCGCAGCGCGGCCACGCCGGGCCCGGCGCCGAGGACCTCCCGCGAGGAGCTGGGCAGCACGTGCGGCAGCACGGCGCCGAAGGTGCGGCGCACCGACTCCGCCGTCCCGCCCTGGGCACCGACGCCCGGCACGAGGAGCGGGCCGCCGACGGCGAGGTCCTCGGCCGTCTCGCCGATCGTGGCTCCGACGACGGCGCCGAAGGACCCGTACGTCTCGTCCCCGTTGAGCCCGCGCAGCCAGTCCAGCACTGCGCCGGCGACGCTCGCCCCGTCCGTGGTGCGGGCGGCCTGCACCTGCGGCGCCTCCGGGTTGGAGGTCAGCGCGAGGACGAGCAGCCCGGCCCCGTGGCGCCGGGCCGTGGCGACCATCGGCTCGAGGCTGCCCGTGCCCAGGAACGGGCTGGCGGTGACGGCGTCGACCGCCAGCGGCGAGCCCTGGTCGAGGTAGGCGTCGGCGTACGCCTGGGAGGTGGAGCCGATGTCCCCCCGCTTCACGTCGAGCAGCACCAGGCAGCCGGCCGCACGGAGGTCGGCCACCGCGCGCTCGAGCACGGCGATGCCGGCCGAGCCGTGCCGCTCGAAGAACGCCGACTGCGGCTTGGCCACCGCCACCCGCCCGCCGAGCGCCTCGACGAAGGTGCCGGCGAACCGCTCGAGCCCGCCCGGGGTGTCGTCGAGGCCCCAGTCGGCCAGCAGCGAGGCGTGCGGGTCCAGCCCGACGCACATCGGCCCCCGGGCGGCGACGGCCGCGTGCAGCCGCTCCCCGAAGCCGGGGCCGGTGGGCGCGGCCGCACTCACGCGGCGCCCACCGGCCTGCGCGCGCCGGCGAGAGCGCGGTTGGTGCGCGAGGGCCACAGCGGCCCCTCGTAGATGAACGCGGAGTACGCCTGGAGCAGGTCCGCGCCGGCGGCCAGCCGGTCGCGGGCGTCGTCGACCGTGCCGATGCCGCCGACCCCGACGAGGGTCAGCGCGTCCCCGGCACGCCCGCGCAGCAGCCGCAGCACCTCGGTCGAGCGTCGGGTGAGCGGGGCGCCCGACACGCCGCCAGCGCCGGCCGCGTCGACCTGCTCCTGCGGGCTGCGCAGCCACTCCCGCGAGATCGTCGTGTTGGTGGCGACGATCCCGTCGAGGCCGTCGGCCACGGCCAGGTCGGCGACCGCGAGGACGTCGTCGTCGTCGAGGTCGGGGGCGATCTTGACCAGCAGCGGGACGCGGCGCTCGCCGGAGGCCGCGTCGGCCTCCTCGCGCACGCCCGCCAGGATCGGCGCCAGCCGCTCGACGGCCTGGAGGTCGCGCAGGCCCGGCGTGTTGGGCGAGCTGACGTTGACGACGAGGTAGTCGGCGTACGGCGCCAGCAGCCGCGCGGAGAGCCGGTAGTCGGCCTCGGCGTCGGCCTCGGTGACCACCTTCGTCTTCCCGATGTTCACCCCGAGCACGGTGCCGCCCGCACGCCCGGAGCGGCGGCGCGCGAGCTGTCGCCGGCGCAGCCGCTCCGCCACCGCCTCGGCGCCGGCGTTGTTGAAGCCCATCCGGTTGACCAGTGCGCGGTCCCCGGTCAGGCGGAACAGCCGGGGCAACGGGTTGCCCGGCTGCGGGTGGGCGGTCACGGTGCCGATCTCGACCGAGCCGAAGCCCAGGGCCGCGAGGGCGTCGACGCCCTCGGCGTTCTTGTCGAAGCCGGCGGCCAGCCCCAGCACCGCCGGGAACTCCAGGCCCATCGCGTGCACCGGCGAGCGCCAGCCGCGCACCACGCCGCGCGCGAGCGGCGCCCCGGCGCGGACCGCGGCCGAGCCGAGCCGGTGCGCCCGCTCGGCGTCGACCCGCGTCGCGACGTGCTCGAAGAGCAGCCGGTAGCTCACGCCGGGCCGCCGCCGGTCGTCGCCGGGCGCACCGCGGCCGCCCAGTCCTGCAGCGAGCGCACCCCGACCTCCCCGCCGAGCATCGCCTCGATCCCCTGCACCGCGGCCCAGAGCCCCTGCACCGTGGTCAGGCAGGGCACGTTGGCCTGCACCGCCGCGGTGCGGATCTCGTAGCCGTCGAGGCGCGCGGACCCGCCGGCGGTGGCGCCGTACGGCGTGTTGACGATCAGCGCGATCTCGCCCGCGGCGATGCGCTGCACCGTGGTCGGCTCGCCGTCGGGGCCCTCGCCCTGGAAGTGCTTGCGGACCACCGTGGCCGGCACGCCGTTGCGCCGCAGCACCTCGGCGGTCCCCTGCGTCGCGAGGATCTCGAAGCCGTGGTCGGCGAGCACCTTCACCGGGAAGACCATGGTCCGCTTGTCGCGGTTCGCCATGGACACGAACACCCGGCCCCGGGTCGGCAGCGGGCCGAACGCCGCGGTCTGCGACTTGGCGAACGCCGTGCCGAAGGTGGCGTCGAAGCCCATCACCTCGCCGGTCGACTTCATCTCGGGGCCGAGCAGGGTGTCCACGGAGGTGCCGTCGGGCAGCCGGAAGCGGTTGAACGGCATCACCGCCTCCTTGACCGCGATCGGGGCGTCGGCCGGCAGCAGCCCGCCGTCGCCCTCGGCCGGGAGGGCGCCCGAGGCGCGCAGCGAGGCGATCGACTCCCCCAGCATCACCCGCGCGGCCGCCTTGGCCAGCGGGGTCGCTGTCGCCTTCGACACGAACGGCACGGTCCGGCTCGCGCGCGGGTTGGCCTCGAGGACGTAGAGGACGTCGGCGCCGAGGGCGTACTGGATGTTGATCAGGCCCCGGACCCCCACCCCGCGGGCGATCGCCTCGGTCGCGCGGCGGATCCGGTCGATCTCGGTGGCGCCGAGCGTGATCGGCGGCAGCGCGCACGAGGAGTCGCCGGAGTGGATGCCGGCCTCCTCGATGTGCTCCATCACGCCACCGAGGAACAGGTCCTCGCCGTCGAAGAGCGCGTCGACGTCGATCTCGACCGCGTCGTCGATGAACCGGTCGACGAGCACCGGACGGTCGGGGCTGATCTCGGTGGCGGCGGCGATGTAGCCCGAGAGCGCGTCGTCGTCGTACACGATCTGCATGCCGCGCCCGCCCAGGACGTACGACGGGCGCACCAGCACCGGGTAGCCGATCTCGGCCGCGATGGCCCGGGCCTGCTCGAAGGTCGTCGCGGTGCCGTGCTTCGGCGCGGTCAGCCCCGCCTCGGCCAGCACGCGGCCGAAGGCGCCGCGCTCCTCGGCGAGGTCGATCGCCTCGGGCTGGGTGCCGACGATCGGCACCCCGGCCGCCTTGAGCCCCTCGGCCAGGCCGAGCGGCGTTTGGCCCCCGAGCTGGCAGATGACGCCGGCCACCGGCCCGGCCGCCTGCTCGGCGTGCACGACCTCGAGGACGTCCTCGAGCGTGAGCGGCTCGAAGTACAGCCGGTCGGAGGTGTCGTAGTCGGTCGAGACGGTCTCGGGGTTGCAGTTGACCATCACGGTGTCGTAGCCGGCGCCGCCGTTGACGCCCGCGTCCGCCGCCCCCTTGGCCGCGGACAGCGCGAGCGAGGCGTGCACGCAGGAGTAGTCGAACTCGATGCCCTGCCCGATCCGGTTCGGCCCCGAGCCGAGGATGATGACCGCCTCGCGCTCGCGCGGGAGCACCTCGCTCTCCTCGTCGTAGGAGGAGTAGTGGTACGGCGTGGCCGCCGCGAACTCCGCGGCGCAGGTGTCGACGGTCTTGTAGACCGGCCGGATGCCCAGCGCGTGGCGCACCCCGCGCACCACGTCGGGGCGCAGGTCGCGGATGCGCCCGATCTGCTCGTCGGAGAACCCGTGGCGCTTGGCGCGGCGCAGCAGCGGCGGCGTCAGCTCCTCGGCGGCGGCCACCTCGCGGGCGACCTCGTTGATCAGCGCCAGCTGGTCGACGAACCACGGGTCGATGCCGGTGGCGTCGTGCACCTGCTGCTCGCTGGCGCCCGCGCGCAGCGCGTCCATCACCAGCTTGAGCCGGCCCTCGTGGGGGACGGCGGCGCGCGCCAGCAGGTCCTCGGCGTCGAGGTCCACCCAGTCGTGCGACCAGTCGAACACCGACCCGGGCCGCTCCAGCGAGCGCAGCGCCTTCTGCAGCGCCTCGGTGAAGCTGCGCCCGATCGCCATCGCCTCGCCCACCGACTTCATGTGGGTGGTGAGGACCGGGTCGGCGCCGGGGAACTTCTCGAAGGCGAACCGCGGCGCCTTGACCACCACGTAGTCCAGCGTCGGCTCGAAGGCCGCCGGTGTCGTCAGCCCGCCGGGCCGGGTGGTGATGTCGTTGGGGATCTCGTCGAGGGTGTAGCCGATCGCGACCTTCGCCGCGATCTTCGCGATCGGGAACCCGGTGGCCTTGGAGGCCAGCGCGCTCGAGCGCGAGACGCGCGGGTTCATCTCGATCGTCACGACGCGGCCGTCGGCGGGGTTCACCGCGAACTGGATGTTGCAGCCGCCGGTGTCGACGCCCACCTCGCGGATGATCCCGAGCGACAGGTCGCGCAGGTGCTGGTACTCGCGGTCGGTGAGCGTCATCGCCGGCGCGACGGTGATCGAGTCGCCGGTGTGCACGCCCATCGGGTCGAGGTTCTCGATGGAGCACACGATCACCACGTTGTCGGCGTGGTCGCGCATGACCTCGAGCTCGTACTCCTTCCAGCCGATGATCGACTCCTCGAGGAGGACCTCGGTGGTGGGGCTCAGCGACAGCCCGGCGCCGGCGATGCGGTGCAGGTCGGCCTCGTCGTAGGCCATCCCCGACCCGGCGCCGCCCATCGTGAAGCTGGGCCGCACGACCATCGGGTAGCCGAGCTCGCCGGCCGCGCCGAGGCAGTCCTCGATGCTGTGGCAGATCCGCGAGCGCGCCACCTCGCCGCCGAGCTTCTCGACGATCTTCTTGAACGACTCGCGGTTCTCGCCGCGGTTGATCGCCTCGATGCTGGCGCCGATCAGCTCGACGTCGTACTTCTCGAGGATGCCGAGCTCGTCGAGCTGCATCGCGGCGTTCAGCGCCGTCTGCCCGCCCAGGGTGGCCAGCAGCGCGTCGGGCCGCTCCTTGGCGATCACCTTCTCCAGGAAGGTGGGCGTGATCGGCTCGACGTACGTCGCGTCGGCGAACTCCGGGTCGGTCATGATCGTCGCGGGGTTGGAGTTCACCAGGACGACCCGGATGCCCTCCTCGCGCAGCACGCGGCAGGCCTGGGTGCCGGAGTAGTCGAACTCGCAGGCCTGCCCGATCACGATCGGGCCGGAGCCGATGACGAGCACGCTGGAGATGTCGGTGCGCTTGGGCATGTTCTAGGCCTCCCGGTCGAGCAGGTCGACGAAGCGGTCGAAGAGGTACGCCGCGTCGTGCGGGCCCGCGGCGGCCTCGGGGTGGTACTGCACGGAGAAGGCCCGCAGCCGGCCCTCGCGGTGCAGCTCGAGGCCTTCGACGACGCCGTCGTTGAGGCAGACGTGGCTGACCCGCGCGGAGCCGTACGTCGTCTCGACCTCGCCGTCCTGCGCGTCCTCGGGCCACTGCACCGCGAAGCCGTGGTTGTGCGCGGTGACCTCGACCTTGCCGGTGGTGCGGTCGAGCACCGGCTGGTTGATCCCGCGGTGGCCGTAGCCGAGCTTGTAGGTGCCCAGGCCCAGCGCGCGGCCGAACAGCTGGTTGCCGAAGCAGATCCCGAAGTACGGCACCCCCGCCTCCAGCGCGCCCTGAAGCAGCGCGACCTGGTCGGTCGTCGCGGCCGGGTCGCCGGGGCCGTTGGAGAAGAACAGCCCGTCGGGTTGCACCGCCAGCACCTCCTCGAGCGTGGAGGTGGCCGGCAGGACGTGGGTCTCGACGCCGCGGTCGGCGAGCATCCGCGGCGTGCTCGCCTTGATGCCGAGGTCCAGGGCCGCGACGGTGAAGCGCCGCTCGCCGTCGGCGGGGACGACGTACGCCTCGGCGGTGGAGACCTCCCCGGCGAGCTCCGAGCCGGCCATCTCCGCCGAGCCCAGCACCCGGGCGAGCAGCGCCTCGGGGTCGGTCTCGGTGGTGGAGATGCCGACCCGCATCGCCCCGCGCTCGCGCAGGTGACGGGTCAGCGCGCGGGTGTCGACGCCGCTGATCCCCACGACGCCCTGCTCGCGCAGCGCCTCGTCCAGCGGGCGGCGCGAGCGCCAGCTGGACGGCACGCGGGCGGGGTCGCGCACGACGTACCCGCTGACCCAGATGCGCGAGGACTCCGGGTCCTCGTCGTTCATGCCGGTGTTCCCGACGTGCGGGGCGGTCATCACCACGACCTGGCGGTGGTAGGACGGGTCGGTCAGCGTCTCCTGGTAGCCGGTCATGCCGGTGGAGAACACCGCCTCCCCGAACGTCTCCCCCGTCGCGCCGTACGCCTCGCCGCGGAAGGTGCGGCCGTCCTCGAGGACCAGCAGCGCCTGCCGGCCGGTGTCCTGGCTCATCGGTGCCCCTTCGTGATCTTGGCGACGGCCCTGGACCAGTCGCGGTGCGTCGCCTGCATGTCTGCTCGTCCCCCGTCGGCCGGCTCCGGGGTGCCTCGCGGCGTGGTCGGGCGCCGCAGGCAGAACCCGCTGTCGAGCACCCTCCCGTCGTGGTGCCAGCGGACGACCAGCGCACCCTGCGGCCCCACGCGGGGTGCCGGGAAGGTCTCGGCGTCGCGGGCGGAGGCGAGCGCGTCGACCGGGATGCGGAACGCCGCGCCGAGCCGGACCACGTCCACGCCCTCGGCCGAGAGCTGCAGGCGCGCCGTCCCGGCCCGGCCGAGGCCGCGCTCGCGGACCACGGCGCCCGGAGCCTCGCCGCCCTCCTCGACGGTGCCGAGGTAGCGCCCGGCGGCGGAGAGCACCGGCCGCGGCAGGTCGGCGACCTTCGGGGCCGGCTCGAGCGGGGCGAGGCCCGTGCCCGCGCGGCGGCGCAGCGGGCTCATCGGACCAGCTCGCCGTCGAGGACGGTGGGACGCCCGCGCAGGAACGTCGCGACCGTGCGACCCGGCAGGTCCATGCCCCGGTACGGCGTGTTGCGCGACAGCGAGGCGGTGCGCGCCGGGTCGACGGTGCGGGTGGCGGCGGGGTCCCACAGCACGAGGTTGGCCGGCTCGCCGACCGCGAGCGGCCGTCCGTGACCGGGCAGCCGCCCGATCCGTGCCGGGGCGGCGGACATCCGCTCGGCGACGCCGGCCCAGTCGAGCATCCCGGTGTCGACCATCGTGGCCTGCACGACCGACAGCGCGGTCTCGAGCCCGGTCATCCCGAACGCCGCGGCCGGCCACTCGCAGTCCTTGTCCTCGTGCGGGTGCGGGGCGTGGTCGGTGGCGACGACGTCGATGGTCCCGTCGGCCAACCCGGCGCGCAGCGCGGCGACGTCCTCGGCCGAGCGCAGGGGCGGGTTCACCTTGTACGTCGGGTCGTACGTCGCGGCCAGCTCGTCGGTCAGCAGCAGGTGGTGCGGGCAGGCCTCGGCGGTCACGTTCCAGCCCTTGGCCTTGGCCCAGCGCACGATCTCCACCGAGCCGGCCGTCGACACGTGGCACACGTGCAGGCGGGAGCCGACGTGGGCGGTGAGCAGGCAGTCGCGGGCGATGATCGCCTCCTCGGCGACCGCGGGCCAGCCGGCCAGCCCGAGGCGGCCCGAGAGCTCGCCCTCGTTCATCTGGGCGCCCTCGGTCAGCCTCGGCTCCTGGGCGTGCTGGGCGACGACGCCGTCGAAGGCGCGGACGTACTCCAGGGCCCGGCGCATCAGCGCGGGGTCGGCGACGCACTTCCCGTCGTCGGAGAACACCCGGACCCGGGCCGCGGAGTCGGCCATCGCGCCGAGCTCCGCCAGCCGCTCGCCGCCCAGCCCGACCGTCACCGCGCCGACCGGCTGCACGTCGCAGTGGCCCGCCTCGGTGCCGAGGCGCCAGACCTGCTCGACGACGCCCGCGGTGTCGGCCACCGGGTCGGTGTTGGCCATGGCGTGGACGGCGGTGAAGCCGCCGAGCGCGGCGGCCGCGGTGCCCGTCTCGACGGTCTCGGCGTCCTCGCGACCGGGCTCGCGCAGGTGGGTGTGCAGGTCGACCAGGCCCGGCAGCGCGACGAGCCCGCGGGCGTCGAGCGTCTCGAGCGCGACGCCGTCGCGCGCGTCGGCGGTGTCGGCGCCCAGGGAGGCGATCTCGCCGTCGCGCAGCACGAGGTCGACGACGTCGCCCCCGGGCAGGGTGGCGTTCAGGACCAGGTAGTCGGTCATCGGGCTCCTCCGTCGGGTACGCCGGCGATCGCGGGCTCGCTGCCGCCGAGCAGCAGGTACAGCACCGCCATCCGCACGGCCACCCCGTTGGTCACCTGCTCGACGATCACCGAGCGGTCGGAGTCGGCGACGTCGGCGGTGATCTCCATCCCCCGGACCATCGGCCCGGGGTGCATGACGATCGCGTGGTCGGCCAGCCGCGCCATCCGGCGACCGTCTAGGCCGTAGCGGCGGGAGTACTCGCGCACGGTCGGGAAGTACGAGGCGTTCATCCGCTCGCGCTGCACCCGCAGCATCATCACGGCGTCGACCGTCGGCAGCACCGCGTCGAGGTCGTACGACGTCTCGACGCCCCAGGTCTCCACGCCGTACGGCAGCAGGGTGGGCGGGGCGACGAGGGTGACCTCGGCGCCGAGGGTGCGCAGCAGCAGCGCGTTGGAGCGGGCCACCCGGCTGTGCAGCACGTCCCCGACGATCGCGACCCGGCGCCCGTCGAGACCCCCGGTTCCCGTGCCGAGGTGCCGGGTGAGGGTGAAGGCGTCGAGCAGCGCCTGGGTGGGGTGCTCGTGGGTGCCGTCGCCGGCGTTGATGACGCAGGAGCGCGACCAGCCGGCGGTGGCCAGGCGGTGCGGCGCGCCCGAGGCCCAGTGGCGGCACACGACGGCGTCGGCGCCCATCGCCTCCAGGGTCAGCGCGGTGTCCTTCAGCGACTCGCCCTTGCTCACCGAGGAGCCCTTGGCCGCGAAGTTGATGACGTCGGCCGAGAGCCGCTTGGCGGCGGCCTCGAAGGAGATCCGGGTGCGGGTGGAGTCCTCGAAGAACAGGTTGACCACGGTCCGCCCGCGCAGCGCGGGCAGCTTCTTGATGGGGCGGTCGGCCAGCGAGCGGAGCTCGGCGGCGGTCGAGAGCACCAGCTCGGCGTCGTCGCGGCTCAGGTCCGCCGCGGACAGCAGGTGCGGGGTCACCGGATCGTCACCCCCTCGGCCTCGTCGTCGAGCTCGGCCAGCCGTACGGCGACCTTCTCGTCGGTGGAGGTCGGCAGGTTCTTGCCGACGAAGTCCGCGCGGATCGGCAGCTCGCGGTGGCCGCGGTCGACCAGGACGGCGAGCTGCACCGCGGCCGGCCGGCCGACGTCGTTCATCGCGTCGAGCGCCGCGCGGATGGTGCGGCCCGAGTAGAGGACGTCGTCGACGAGCACGACCGTGTGGCCGTCGATGCCCCCGGGCGGGATGTCGGTGGGCAGCAGCGCCCGGGCGGGGCGCAGCCGCAGGTCGTCGCGGTACATCGTCACGTCGAGCGCCCCGACCGGCACGACCGCGTCCTCGACCTCGGCGATGCGCGCCGCGACGCGGTGGGCCAGCGGGACCCCGCGGGTCGGGATGCCGAGCAGCACGACGTCCTGCGCGCCGCGGTTGCGCTCGAGGATCTCGTGGGCGATGCGGGTCAGGGCCCGCGAGACGGCGGTGGCGTCGAGGACGACGCGGCCGAGGGAGCCGTCGGCACCGTTGGTCGGGGCCGGCCGGGGACCGCTCTCGGGGTCGCGTCCGGCACGGGTGTCGGGCTCGGGTTCGGGCGTGGGTGCGGGCACCGCGCCGGACCTCCTTCCCCGCCTCTCGGGACGGTGGTTAAAGGATGTCGGTCGGCGGCGAGACTAGCACCCGTGCGGCCCACGATCCGGACCCGTCCGCACCCTCTTCCGGGCCCCCTCCCAGGCCCCCTCCCGAGCCCCGCCGCACGGACGTCGGAACCCCGCCGGCACCGCACCCGGGCCGGTCACCCGCACAGCCGCGAGAAGCCGTTCGGTCATTTTCCGCCGAAGTGTTTGACGCTGCGTACCGCGGGGTAGGAGCCTCCCGTCGCGGGCTGCTGGGGCCCGCTCTCACCAGGAGTACGACCGACATGGTGGATTTCGAGGCGGAGCTCGTCAGCGGTCCGATCGGGCCCGACACCCTGCGACTGCCCGGAGCGCCCGCGCGGCTGCGGTCCGCGTCGCACGGCCTTCAGGACCTGGTGGGCGTCGTCGAGCGCACCGGCCAGCGCCTGCGCCAGGCGAACCCGCCGGGTGACACCGCGCCCGGTAAGATCCTCCGCGCGCTGTCGCACGTGGCCCAGCGGGCCGGTGCGGTGCTCGAGGACGACACCCACACCCTGCGCGAGCTCGCCGACGCCATCGACCACGAGTGCGAGGTGCTCCGCGACGCCCAGTCCGGCACCCTCCCCGAGCTCCGCTCCCGCTGGCACGCCGCCCGCGCGGACCTCGCGGAGGCCGTCGCCGCCGACGCCCGCGAGGCCGACCAGCACGTCGCCGGCGGCGCTGCCGGCCACGGCGGGACCGGTCACGGAGGCGGGCACGGGGGCGGGCACGGGAACGGTCGCGGGGCCCACGTCGCGGCCGAGCCGGTCGCACTCACCCCGCAGGCCCACGGCCCGCGCCACGACGCGCTCCAGCTGGCCCGCAGCATCGACAGCCAGGTGCTCGACGACTACGAGCACCTGTTCCGCCACTGGCTCGGCGACTCGTTCCGCGAGCCCGGCGGGGCCCTGCACGACCAGACGACCCTCGTCGGCGGCGCCCTGGACGAGGGCATGCGCCGCTACCGGCACACCGTGCGCAGCATCCTGGACTCGTGGGCCGACGCCGTGCACCGCGTCGAGCAGGCCGACCAGCAGGTCGCCTCCATGCTGCCGCACCGGCCGAAGGCCACGGCGAGCGCGCACCTCGTGCAGTTCCAGGAGGGCGGCGGCCACGCCGACGGCGTGTCCACCCCTGCGGCGATCCAGCAGCTCAGCCAGGAGCTGCACGAGGCGCGCGCGGGGCTGAACCAGGCCGCGAACCGGCTCGACGCGATCCGCCTCGACGTGCGCGGCGGCCGGATGCTCCCCCACGGCGAGCGGATCGGCAGCAACGACGGCTTCCGCCGCGACTGGGAGGCCCACTTCGACGACCTGCGCGACACGCTGGTCGCCGTGGGGCACCGCAGCGACGACGTCCTCAACCGGCTGCGGCACATCGAGGAGGAGGGCGCGCAGGACATCCGACGCGCCGGCCGCGCCGACACCTGAGCCGGCGTACGCCCGGGGTGTGTCGCTGACCCGCTGGCCGTCGCAGCAGGCCACGGGTCGAGCAACGCACCCTAGGGTGCGGTCATGGCCACCGGGACCCACGACCACGCCGACGACCCGCGCAACGCCGAGGTCCTGGTCCACGTCGGCGGGCGGCTGGTGCCGCGGGCCGAGGCGAGCGTGTCGGTCTTCGACGCGGGCTTCGTGCTCGGCGACGGCGTCTGGGAGGGCCTGCGCGTCCACGGCGGCCACCCGGCCTTCCTCGAGCGGCACCTCGACCGGCTCGAGGAGGGGGCGCGGGCGCTGCTGATCGACCTGCCCCCGCGGGCCAAGCTGACCGAGGCCGTCTACGCGACGCTCGAGGCCAACGACATGTCCGACGGCGTCCACGTGCGGCTGATGGTCAGCCGCGGCGTGAAGTCGACGCCGTACCAGGACCCGCGGATGACCGTCGGTCCGCCCACCGTCGTCGTGGTGGCCGAGCACAAGGACCCGCTGCCGAGCACTGTGCGCGACGGGATCACCCTGTTCACCACGCACGTGCGCCGCGCGAACCCCGACACCCTCGACCCGCGGCTGAACGCGCACAGCAAGCTCAACGACATCACCGCGTGCATCCAGGCCTACCAGGCGGGCGCCGACGAGGCGCTGATGCTCGACCCGCACGGGTTCGTCGCGACCTGCAACAGCACGCACTTCTTCCTCGTCACCCGGGACGGCGAGGTCTGGACCTCCGACGGCCGCTACTGCCTGGCCGGGATCACCCGGGCCAACGTCATCGACGTCTGCCGCGCCCACGACGTGCCCGTGCAGGAGCGGACCTTCAGCCTCACCGACGTCTACTCGGCCGCCGAGGCGTTCGTGACCGGCACTTTCGCCGGGCTGGTCCCGGTGCGGACCGTCGACGGGCGCACCATCGGCAGCGGCGCCCGAGGACCGGTGGTCGAGCGGCTCCAGGGCCTGTACGCCGAGCACGTGCGTGCCGACGTCGCCACCAGGTCGCGGCCGTGACCGTGCGCCTCTCGGTGTGGTCGGGCCCGCGCAACATCTCGACCGCGATGATGCGCAGCTTCGAGAACCGGCCGGACTGCACCGTCGTCGACGAGCCGTTCTACGCCGCCTACCTCGCGCGCACCGGGCTCCAGCACCCCGGGCGCGAGGAGGTGCTGACCTCGCAGCCGACCGACCCGGCCGAGGTCGTCGCGGGCCTGCTCGGCCCGTGCCCGACGCCGCTGCACTACGCCAAGCAGATGAGCCACCACGTGCTGCCCGGCGACGACCTCGGGTGGCTGGGCGAGGTGCGCCACGTGCTGCTGGTCCGCGAGCCGCGCGAGGTGGTGGCGTCGTACGTCCGCTCCCGGGAGGCCTGCGAGCCCGAGGACATCGGGCTGCTGCAGCAGCAGCGCCTGCTCGCGCACCTGCCCGACGACACCCCGGTCGTCGACGCCGCCGACTTCCTGCGCGACCCCGAGGCGCACCTGCGCTGGCTGTGCGCGTGGCTGGACGTCCCGTTCACCGCGGCGATGCTCGCCTGGCCGGCCGGGCCGCGCGACAGCGACGGCGTGTGGGCGCCGTACTGGTACGACGCCGTGCTCGCCTCGACCGGCTTCGCGGCGTACTCCCCGCGCGAGACGCACCTCTCGGCCCACGACGCCGCCGTCGCCGAGGCCTGCCGGGGGGCGTACGACGAGCTGCGCGAGCGCCGGCTGCGCCTCTAGACCTCCTCGAGCGCCTGCAGCGCCTCGACGACGGCCCGGTGGACGGTCGGAAACGCGCCCATCATCCCCAGCAGCGTACGGGTCGGGACCTCCGCGTGCACGGCCGTGGTGAGCATCCCGAGGATCTCGCCGCCCGCGTCGGCGACGACGGTGCCGCCGACGAGGACCCCGCGGTCGGCGTCCTCGACGACCTTGACCAGGCCCTGCATCCGCGCGATGAACCCGCGGCTGTTGGTCGAGACGTCCTTGAGGCCCACCCGTACGCGCAGCCCGGCGTCGCGCGCCTGCTGCTCCGTCATCCCGACGCCGCCGACCTCGGGGCTGGTGTAGGTGGCGTGCGGGGTGGCGCGGTAGTCGGCGACCGGGGCGTCCTCGTCGCCGCGCACGTCGGCGGCGGCGATCGCGGACTGGTACATCGAGACGTGGGTGAACGCGCCGTGCCCGACCACGTCGCCGAGCGCCCACAGGCCCTCGACCGGACCGGCCGCTCCGGCGACCCGCATCCGCTCGTCGACCTCGAGGCTGCGCGCGGCGGGATCCAGCCCGACCGTCTCGAGGCCGAGGTCGTCCAGGTTGGGCGTGCGGCCGGCGGCGACCAGCAGCTTGTCGGCGGTGAGCACCGTGCCCGCGACGTCCACGGTGAACGTTCCGTCGGCGTACGACACCGACGAGACGTGGTCGCCGGTCAGGACCTGCACGCCCTCCTCTGCCAGCACCCGCCCGATCAGCTCGCCGGCCTCCGGCTCGTCCGGCCCGAGCAGGTGCGCGCCGCCCTCGACGATGCTGACCCGCACCCCGAAGCGCGCCAGCGCCTGGGCCAGCTCGACGCCGATCGGTCCGCCCCCGATGACCGCCAGCGACGCGGGCAGCGCCTCGACCTCGAGGACCTCGCGGTTCGTCCAGTACGGCGTGCCGTCCAGCCCGTCGACCGGGGGCGCGGCGGGGCGCGTCCCGGGGTCGAGCACGACACCGCGCGCGGCGACGTACCGCTGGCCGCCCACCTCCACGGTCCGCTCCCCCGCCAGCCGGGCGTGGCCGCGCACGAAGCGCACGCCCGCGCCCTCGAGGCGCTCCACGGCGGCGGCGTCGTCCCAGTCGCTGGTCGCCTCCGCGCGGATCCGCGCCGCGACCGGGCCCCAGTCCGGCGTCACGTCGACGCTGCCGCCGAAGTCGGGCACGCGACGCGCCTCGGCGAGGGCGTCGGCCGCGCGGATGATCATCTTGCTGGGGATGCAGCCGTAGTACGGGCACTCGCCGCCCACCAGGCGCTCGTCGACGCCGACCACGTCGAGGCCCGACTGCGCGAGCTCGGTCGCCGTCGCCTCACCGCCCGGACCGAGACCGATGACCACCACGTCGCAGGAGATGTCCGTCATGCCCCCGAGTCAACCAGGGCGACGGATCGTCGTCACCAGGCTGGTGACCGCCGGTCGTGGCGGGGTCGACCCGAAGCCGAACCCGGGCTCGGGCAGCACCGGGGCGAGCCCGCCCAGCGGCTCACCGCGCCAGGTCCCGCCCGCAGTGAGGACCCGGTGCAGGTCGGTGGCGCCGTAGTACTCCCGTCGCCCGTGGCCGGCGCTGCCGCGGGTGCGTACGCCGCGCAGCAGCAACCGGGCGACGGGGTCGGTCAGCGCCGACCACGCCGGGGCCGTCGCGAGCCGCGGCGGGACCAGTCGCAGCAGCCACCCGAGCGCGAGACGGCGGCCGACCTCGAGGTCGAGCGCCAGGCCGGGGGCACGCACCGACCAGCGTCGCTCGCCGTCGACCTCGACCGCGCCGAGCTCGACCCGGTCGAAGGAGTACGTCGCTCCGACGTACTCCGCCACCTGCTGCGAGGGCGCCAGCAGCACGCGTGTGCCGTCGGGCAGCGCCACCATGACGTCGCTGAACGCGCCCCACGGCGAGTCGTCCCACCGCCCCACGACCAGCCGGACCCCGCTGCCGGTGCCGACACCGGCGATGCGCCCGCGGAAGCGGTCGGTGACGCGGCGCTGCCCGACTACCAGGAGAGGTCCTTGAACCACGAGTCGGTGACGTAGTCGGTCTCCCAGCCCATCGCCTTGTAGAGCTGGTCGGCGCTGGTCGGCGAGTCGTCGTCGACCTCGAGGCTGGCCCGGTTGCGACCGCGCCGTGCGGCGTCGGCGATCACCTCGCCGAGCAGCGACTTGGCGACCCCGCGGCCGCGGGCGTTGCGGTTGACACCGATGTACTCGATGTAGGAGCCCTCGGCGCCCGAGTCGTCGGCCACCATCACCGAGCAGACCACCGTGCCCGCCGGCACCAGCGCGCTGTCGGGGTCCTCGGGGTCGGCGGCGACGTACGCCAGCCACCAGTGGTCCCAGCGGTGCCCGGGGTCCTCGCGCAGGCGCTGGACGAACTCGGGGAAGCTCTCGCGGTAGTTGTTGAAGTGGTCCTCGAAGGAGGTCTCGAGCATCTGGTGCACGACCTGGAGGTCGGCGGCGAGTGGCAGGCCGTTCTCGTGGCGGTCGACCGGACGGATGACCACGCCCGCGCGCGGCTGGAGGTCGGCCTCCTCGGGCGCGACCGGGCGGTCCATGTGCAGCCAGGTGCGCCGCTTCTCGTAGCCGGCGGCGCGCAGCCAGCCGACCTGGCGGTCGTCGCCGGCGAACGGGCTCTCGTCGAGCCGGGTGCTGTCGAGGCCGCGCAGCCGCGCCATCTGCACGGCGGCCTGCTCGGCCCAGTCGTAGAACGCGGCCGCGATCTCGTCGACCTCGGCCACCTCGCGGTCGAAGTAGCCCCACACCAGCGCCCGGCCCGCGGCGCGGTCGTGCACGGTGATCCAGGCCCGCGGGACGTCGTCGTCGCCGACGGCGACGATCTGGCGCCGGGTCCACGACGCCTGGCCGGCCACCTCGGACTCGATGCCCTCGGGGTCGACGTGCGCCTCGCCGGTGCCCTGGACCTCGTCGAGGTGGCGCAGGCGCACCAGCGCGTCCACGTCGGCGTACGTCGGCACCCGCGCGACCCACTGCCCGGGGAGCTCCGGCAGCCCCGGGTCGTCGGGGCCGAGCCTCTCCTCCGGGGCGTCGGGGGCGGGGGTCGCGGGGTCCTGCGTCTGGTCGGGCATCGCGACCATCATCCCAAACGCGGCCGGTCGGCCGGTGGCGGCTCCGCGGCGCCGCGCGCGACGGGTCGGGAGATCGGGCGGTCGGGCCCCATCAGAGCGGGGCGAGCTCGGCCTTGTCCCGCACGATCGTGCCCAGCACGCCGTTGACGAAGGCCGGGGACTCGTCGGTGGACAGCTCGCGCACCAGGCCGAGCGCCTCGGACACGGCGACCGCGTCGGGCACGTCGTCGACCCAGAGCACCTCGAAGACGCCGAGGCGCAGCACGTTGCGGTCCACCGAGGGCATGCGGGCCAGCGACCACTCGCGGGAGTACGTGGTGAGCAGCTCGTCGATCCGCTCGCGGTGCTCGTCGACGCCGCGCACCAGCACGGCGGTGTAGTCAGCGACCGGGCGGACGTTCACGGCGCCCTTCGGGGGCGCCACGGCCTGCGTGACCTCCTCCTCGAGCGCCTCGACCGCCGAGCGGCCACGCACCTCGGAGGCGAACAGCAGGTCCAGCGCGCGCTTGCGCGCCTTGGTCCGGGCTCCCACCCTCAGGCCTTGACGCGGCCGAGGTAGGAGGAGTCGCGGGTGTCGACCTTGATCTTCTCGCCGGTGGTGATGAACAGCGGGACCGAGATCTCGTGTCCGGTCTCCAGCGTCGCGGGCTTGGTGCCGCCGGTGGAGCGGTCGCCCTGCAGGCCCGGGTCGGTGTGCTGCACGACGAGCTCGACCGACGCCGGCATCTCGATGTAGAGCACCCGGCCGTCGTTGGTGGCGATGATCGCCTCCTGGTTCTCCAGCAGGAAGTTGCTCGCGTCGCCCACGACGTCCGGCGGGACCTCGAGCTGCTCGTAGGTGCCGGTGTCCATGAAGACGTAGGACGTGCCGTCGTTGTAGAGGTACTGCATCGTCCGCTTGTCGACGTTGGCGACCTCGACCTTGACGTCGGCGTTGAAGGTGCGATCGACGGTCTTGCCCGACTCGACGCTCTTCAGCTTCGAGCGCACGACGGCGCCGCCCTTGCCCGGCTTGTGGTGCTGGAACCAGATGACCTGCCAGAGCTGGCCGTCGAGGTTGAGCACCATGCCGTTCTTCAGGTCGTTCGTCGTTGCCATGCGCGCGCGTGCCTGCCTTCGTCGAGGGTGGGTCCGCCCGCCGTGCGGGCGCGCCGAGTCTAGCCGCGCCCCACCCCGCGCACCGAAACGCGACCGCCGCGGGGGGCCGAGCCCACTGCAGCGCAGCGAGCGAAGACGTCGAGACCCGTCGCGCCCGAGCAGCAGCGCCATCCCCGGCGGTCGAGCAGCGAGGCGCCCCAGCGCCGAGCGCCCGTCGAGACCACGACGCCCTACGGTCCACGCCCATCGCACCCGCGCACCTCACCGGATCTCGACGCGCTCGCAGAGCTCGCTGCTCGAGCACCCGGTGGTCGAGCCCGTCGAGAGCTCGGGCAGGCACGGAACCCGCTCGGCTCAGGGGGCGAGGGCGGCGTACGCCTCGCGCAGGAGGTGCTCGTCGGGGCCCGCGAGGATGCTCGGGCGGGCGAGGGCGTCGAGGACGACGAAGCGCAGCAGCGACCCGCGCGACTTCTTGTCGACGCGCATCAGGGCGAGCAGCTCGTCGAACGGCGCGCCCTGCCACCGGGTCGGGAGGCCGACGAGATCGAGGGTGCGGGCGTGGCGCGCGGCCGTGGCGTCGTCGAGGCGGCCCGCCAGCCGGGCGAGCTCGGCGACGAAGACCATGCCGATCGCGACGGCCTCGCCGTGGCGCACGGCGTAGCCCGTCGACCGCTCGATCGCGTGGGCGAGGGTGTGGCCGTAGTTCAGCGCCTCGCGGCCCGGGTGGCCCGACCCGTCGCCGCCGGTCTCGCGCAGGTCGCCGGAGACGACCTCCGCCTTGACGCGGACCGCACGCTCGACCAGCTCGCGCAGCACCGGCGAGGCCGGGTCCAGCGCGGCGGCGGGCTCGGCCTCGACGAGGTCGAGGATCGACGGGTCGGCGATGAACCCGCACTTGACCACCTCGGCGAGCCCGCTGACCAGCTCGGCGCGCGGCAGGGTGTCGAGCAGGGCGAGGTCGCACAGCACGCCGGCCGGCTCGTGGAACGCGCCGACGAGGTTCTTCCCGGCGCCGGTGTTCATCCCCGTCTTGCCGCCCACCGCGGCGTCGACCATCCCCAGCACCGTGGTGGGCACGTGCACGACGCGTACGCCGCGCAGCCAGGTGGCGGCGACGAAGCCGCCCATGTCGGTCGTCGCCCCGCCGCCGAGGGTGACCACCGCGTCGGAGCGCGTGAAGCCCGCCGCGCCGAGCGCCTCCCACGCCCGCACCGCGACGTCGGCGGTCTTGGCCGCCTCGCCGTCGGGCAGCTCGAGGGGGAGCACCTCGAGGCCGTCGAGCCCGGGCAGCCGCTCGAGCAGCGCGTGCATCCCGGGGGCGTGCACCACGGCGACCCGGCGCACGTCCTCGCCGAGCAGGCCGGGCAGGGCGCCGAGCACGTCGCGCCCGACCACGACGTCGTACGCCGCGGCGGCGGAGACGCGGATCCGGGTCTCAGCCACGCCGGCCCCCCTCGAGCAGCGCGTGCACCGCGTCGACCACGGCCTCGGCGTCGCGCCCGGTGGTGTCGACCACGTGGCGGGCGAGCCGCTCGTAGAGCGGCGTCCGCTCGTCGATGAGCTGCTTCATCCGGCCGCGCACGTTGCCCAGCAGCATCGGCCGCGAGACGCCCAGCCCGACCCGCTCGGCCGCGTGGGCCAGGTCGACGCGGAGCAGGACGACGGTGTGCCCCGCCATCAGCTCCTGCGTCGCGGGGTCGACCGGGGCGCCGCCGCCCAGGGCCAGCACGCCGTCGTGCTCGCGCAGCGCGGCCGCGACGGCCGCGCGCTCGAGCTCGCGGAACCGCTGCTCGCCGTCGTCGACGAAGATCTCCTGCACCGAGCGGCCCTCGGCCGCCTCGACGTCGGCATCGGTGTCGCGGAAGCCGGTGCCCAGCCGCGCGGCCAGACGCTGCCCGACGGTCGTCTTGCCGGCGCCCATGGAGCCGACCAGGACGACCACGGGCCGCGTCGCACCGTCGGGAGCGGTCACCGGTAGGTCAGCGCCTCGAGGTACGAGGCCGCGTTGCGGCGGGTCTCGCCCACCGAGTCGCCGCCGAACTTCTCCAGCACCGCCTCGGCGAGCACCAGCGCGACCATCGCCTCGGCCACGATGCCCGAGGCGGGCACGGCGCAGACGTCCGAGCGCTGGTGGTGCGCGACCGCCTCCTCGCCGGTGGCGACGTCCACCGTGCGCAGGGCCCGCGGCACGGTGGCGATCGGCTTCATCGCGGCACGCACGCGCAGCAGCTCGCCGGTGCTCATGCCGCCCTCGGTGCCGCCGGAGCGGCCCGACGTGCGCCGGATCCCGGCCTCGGTGGGCACGATCTCGTCGTGGGCCAGCGAGCCCGGGTCCGCGGCCAGGCCGAAGCCGTCGCCGACCTCGACGCCCTTCATCGCCTGGATGCCCATCAGCGCGCCGGCCAGCCGGGCGTCGAGGCGGCGGTCCCAGTGCACGTGCGAGCCGAGGCCCGGCGGCAGGCCGTGGACGACCACCTCCACCACGCCGCCGAGGGTGTCGCCGTCCTTGTGGGCCTGGTCGATCGCCGCCACCATCGCCGCCGAGGCGGTCGGGTCCAGGCAGCGGACCGGGTCGGCGTCGAGCCGCTCCACGTCGTCCGGGCCGGGCACGGAGCCGTCGGGGGCATGCACCGTGCCCAGCGCGACGACGTGGGAGACCACCCGGGCGCCGAGCGCCTGCTCGAGGAATGCCGAGGCGACCGCGCCGAGCGCGACCCGGGCCGCGGTCTCGCGCGCGGAGGCGCGCTCGAGGATCGGGCGGGCCTCGTCGAAGTCGTACTTCTGCATGCCGACCAGGTCGGCGTGGCCGGGCCGGGGCCGGGTGAGCGCGGCGTTGCGGGCCAGGGAGTCCAGCTCGGCGCGGTCGACCGGGTCGGCGGACATCACCTTCTCCCACTTCGGCCACTCGGTGTTGGCGACCTCGATGGCGACGGGACCGCCGAGGGTCTCGCCGTGCCGGACGCCGCCGGAGATCGTCACCTGGTCCTGCTCGAACTTCATCCGTGCGCCGCGGCCGTAGCCGAGGCGCCGGCGCGCGAGCGCGGCGGCGACGACGTCGCTGGTGATCTCGACGTGGGCGGGCAGGCCCTCGATGATCGCGGTGAGCGAGGGGCCGTGGGACTCCCCCGCGGTGAGCCAACGAAGCATGGGCGTCAGTCTCCCACCGCCGTCGGCCGACCTCGAACCCGCCGCTGGCGGGCGAGACGGCTCAGCCTCCGCCGAGGTACCAGAACGCGATTGGCGGACCGGCCACCACCGCGACGACGGCGCCGCCGAGCATCGCCGGGCCGAACGGCAGGTGGCGCCGCAGCTGACCGACGTCGCGGTGCACCACCACCAGCGCGACGCCGAGCAGCCCGAAGGCCACGAACGGCAGCAGCAGCCCGACGACGGTCTCGCCGAGGCCGACGGCGCCGAGCAGCGGGCCGAGCAGCCCCGCGAGGCGTACGTCGCCGTACCCGATCAGGCGGGGACCGAGCAGGTTGAGCAGCAGGTAGACGCCGCCGACGAGGACCCAGCCCACCAGGGCGCCGAGCAGCACCGAGAGGTCGCGCTCGAGCGCGGCCACGGCGGCGAGGAGGACGACGGTGACCGGGTAGGCCGGCGCCAGGTAGTACGTCGGCAGCCGCAGCGTCGCCCAGTCGATGACCGCGAGAGCGATCCCCAGCGGGACCCAGAGCGCCAGCGGCACCAGCACCCAGCGCCACCCCACGCCGCCGGCCAGGGCCGCGAGCAGCAGCGCGCCGGCGAGCACGGAGCCGACGCGCAACCCGCGGGCGGCGGCGAGGTCGGCGTAGCGCCGCTTGCCCGGCTCGGCGTCCTCCGGCTCGGGCACCCGGGCCACCAGCCACGGCACGAGGAGCCCGAGCACTCCGCCGACCACGAGGCCGGCCAGCGCGGCGCCGGGGGCTCCCTCGGGCGGCCAGTCGAGCAGGGTGCCGTCGACCGCCGCCGCGAGCGACGCGCTCACGGGGCCTCCTCCGCGACCGCCGCCAGCCGCTCGGCCAGGGCCGCCTCCCCCGCCGCGCGCATCGGCGCCAGCGCGCGGAGCACGGTGTCCAGCGCCAGCCCGGTCATCAGGTGCACCTGGAGCACGGCCTGGTGGGCCAGCAGGTCCAGCGGGGAGACGAGGACGCGGCCGGAGCCCGGTGCGGCGGAGCGGGCCAGCGGGGTGGGCCAGTCGTCGTAGACCATCTCGAAGACCGCCGGCACCGACGCCGTCGCCTCGAGCAGCTGCAGGGTCCAGGCCGTGCCGGGCACGGTCCCGACCAGCAGGTCGGCCGGGTGCTCGCGCAGCAGCCCGGGCAGCGCCCCCACCTCGTCGAGACGTACGACGCCCACGTCCACGCCGCCGTGCCGCGCGGCGACCTGCACGGTCCGCACCGCCCGCTCGGGGTCGCGCACGGCGAGGACCACCCGCCGGCAGCCGAGGTCGGCCAGGCCCAGCAGCGTCGAGGCCGCGGTCGCGCCACCGCCGACCACGAGCGCCGAGGACGCCTCCCCGACCCGCTCGCGCACCGCCGCGGTGATGCCGGGCACGTCGGTGTTGTCGCCCAGGCGCAGCCCGTCCCCGAGCAGGACCGTGTTGACCGCGCCGGCCGCCTCCGCGACCGGGCTGACCTGGTCGAGCAGAGGCATCACGGCCCGCTTGAGCGGCATGGTCAGCGACAGCCCGCGCCAGGTGTCGTCCAGCGCGTCGAGCGCCGCGGGCAGCGACCGTTCGTCGACCTCGGCCCGGGAGTACTCCCAGCCCGTCAGCCCCAGGGCGTCGTACGCCGCCGCGTGCAGCACCGGGGACAGCGAGTGCGCGACCGGGCTCCCCCAGACGGCGCACCGCACCGGTGCGGCAGGTCGTAGGTCCACCTGGTCAGGCTCAGCAGGAGTCGTGGGTGCGGCAGTACTCCTTGGCCTTGGCCACGTTCTTCTCGTGCTCGGCCAGGGTGTCGGAGAACAGCGTGGTGCCGTCGGCGAAGTCGGGCACGAAGTACAGCCACGAGCCCTTGGCCGGGTTCAGCGCGGCCTCGATCGTCTCCTGCCCGGGCGAGCCGATGGGGCCGGGCGGGAGGCCGGCGTACTTGTAGGTGTTGTACTGCGAGTCGCTGTCGCGCTCGGCCGAGGTCGTCCACACGTCGCCGGAGCGACCGCTGACGTAGGACACGGTCGAGTCCAGCTGCAGCGGCATCTTCTTCGCCAGCCGGTTGTAGATCACCCGCGCGACCTTCGGGTAGTCCTCGGAGCGGTTCGCCTCGTACTCGAGGATCGAGGCCACGGTCAGCACCTGCTCGACGGTGAGGTTCTTCGCCCGCGCCTGCCGGGCCAGGTCGAGCTCGCCCTCGACCTGCTTGGTCTTGGCGACCATCTGGCGCAGCAGGCTCTTCGCGGTGGTGTCGGGGGTGACGACGTACGTCGCCGGGTAGAGGTAGCCCTCCGGGTTGCCCTTCGCGTTCGCCGGCAGCCCGATCTGCGAGGGGTCGGCCAGCAGCCCGGTGACCTCGTCGGTGGAGAAGTCGGTGGCCTTGGTGATCCGCTCGACGATGTCGCGCACGCGCGAGCCCTCGGGGACGGTGACCTTGTTCTGCACCTGGTTCTTCGGGTCGACGAGCACGTCCAGCGCCTGCTGCGAGCTCATCTTCTCCTTGAGCGGGTAGAACCCGACCTGGATCGACGACGACCGGTCGTCGGCCCGGGCCGCGCTCAGGAACGCCTTCGACGAGGCCACGACGCCGCGCTCGACGAGACGGGGGGCCATGTCGGAGGCGGTGTCGCCCTCGGCGACCTGGAAGACCACCGAGCCGGTGCCGGGGCCGGCGTAGTCCTCGCCGGGGCCGAACCGGTCGCGCAGCTTGCCCACGCCGACGTACCCGACGCCGATGACGAGCGCGGCCAGCACCGCGAGGACCAGCGCGGGGACCCAGCGCGGGCGACGGGGTCGGGACCGCCGCGGGCCGCCGGGACCGCCGCGACGCGCGCCGCGACCGCCGCCGGTGAAGCGCTGGTAGTAGTCGGTGCCCTCGTCGTCGTACATCCGGCCGTCGTCGCCGCGGCGCCAGCGCTCCCCGGTGGGCTCGTCCTGGTCCTCCTCGGGACCCATCAGGCTGAAGCTCATCGCTGCTCCTCCCGGCCCGGGACGGCGACGACCTCGCCGGGCGGGCGGCCGGAACCGCGCTCGGTGTCCAGGGCGTGCTGGAGGATGATCGCGGCGGCGGTCTGGTCCACGACGGCGCGCTGCTTCTTGCCCTTCGTGCCGCGCGCACGCAGCGCCGCCTCGGCCGTCACGGTCGAGAGTCGCTCGTCGCACAGGCGCACGGGGACCGGCGCCAGGAGGTCGGCCAGGGAGGAAGCCATCTCTCGGACCTTACCCGCCGCTGGTCCCTCGCCCCCGGACAACGACACGGGAAGGCCCACGACGACCTCGAGCACCTCGTGCTCCGCGGCGAGGTCGGCGAGGCGTCGGAGGTCGCCGGGGCCGCGCGTGACGGTCTCCAGCGGGGTGGCGATCAGGCCCGACGGGTCGCACGAGGCGACCCCGATCCGGGCGTCACCGGGGTCGACGCCCAGGCGCCTGCCGCTGCGCACCGCTCAGCGCGCCCGCGCCGAGTCGGCGACCAGCGCGCGTACGGCGGCCAGCGCCTCGTCCGGCTGCGTGGTCCCGCTCAGCGCGGGACCGCCGCCCTGGGCCACGTCGGCCTTGCCGCCGCCCTTGCCGCCGAGGACGCCGCAGGCCGTGCGGACCAGGTCGCCGGCGGCGAGGCCGCGGGCCTGGGCCGCGTCGTTGAGGGCGACCACGACCGCGGGCTTGTCGTCCTTCACCCCGACCAGCGCGACCACGACGGGCCGGTCCGCCGGCACCCGGCCGCGCACGTCGAGCGCCAGCGTGCGGACGTCGCCGCCACCGGCGCCCTCGACGCTGCGCCCGACCCAGGCGACGCCGTCGAGGTCCTCGGCCTGCTCGGCGAAGGTCCCGGCGGAGGCCAGCAGTTGCGCGGTCCGCGCGCTCTCGATCTCCTTCTCGGCCACCCGCACCCGCTCGACGAGGTCGCCGACGCGGCCGACGAGGTCGTCGGGGCGGGTCTTCAGCAGCGTCGTCAGCTGGGTGACCAGGTCGCGCTCGCGGGCGAGGTAGGCGAAGCCCTCTACACCGGTGTAGGCCTCGATGCGCCGGCTGCCCGACCCCACCGACGACTCGCCGGTGACGACGAGCGTCCCGATCTGGCTGGAGTGCTCGACGTGGGTGCCGCCGCACAGCTCGCGCGACCAGGGCCCGCCGATCTCGACGACCCGCACCTGGCCGGCGTCGTACGTCTCGCCGAACAGCGCGATCGCGCCCCACTCCTTCGCCTCCGGCAGCGTCATGTACTGCCAGCCCACCGGCAGGTCGGCGCGCAGCGCGCGGTTCGAGACCTCCTCGATGCGGCTCAGCTGCTCGGGGTCGAGAGCGGCGTTCCAGCCGAAGTCGAGGCGCAGGTAGCCCGGACGGTTGTACGACCCGCTCTGCAGCGCCGAGGGGCCGAGCACCTCGCGCAGCGCGGCGTGGACGACGTGGGTGCCCGAGTGGGCCTGGCGGGCGCCGGTGCGCCACTCCTCGTCGACCTGCGCGTGCAGCGGTCCGGTGGCCCCGAGGTCCAGCTCGCCGTCGACGACGCGGACCTGGTGGGTGACCAGACCGCGCACCGGCCGCTGGACGTCGAGGACCTCGAGGCGTCCGGTCGGCAGCTCGATGGTGCCCGCGTCGGCCTCCTGGCCGCCGGACTCGGCGTAGAACGGCGTCCGGTCGAGGACCAGCTCGCCGACCTCGCCCTCCCCGAGGCGCGAGACCGGCGCGCCGGCGCTGAACAGCGCCAGCGGACGGGACTCGGTGCTCAGGGTTTCGTACGCCACCCAGTCGGTCGGCCCGTGCTCGTCGAGGACGGCCCGGTAGATCCCGGTGTCCGCGTGCTGGCCCTTCTTCGCCCGCGCGTCGGCCTTGGCCCGCTCGCGCTGCTCGCCCATCAGGGAGCGGAAGCCGGACTCGTCGACCGACAGCCCGCTCTCCGCGGCCATCTCCAGGGTGAGGTCGATGGGGAAGCCGTACGTGTCGTGCAGGGCGAAGGCCTGCGACCCGGCCAGCTGAGTGCCGCCGCCGCTCTTCACCTGGGCCGCCGCCTGGTCGAAGATCGCGGTGCCGGCCTGCAGCGTCTTGCGGAACGCCTCCTCCTCGGCGTACGCCACCCGCGCGATGCGGTCCCAGTCGGTGAGCAGCTCGGAGTACGTCTGCCCCATGAGGTCGCGGCTGACCGGCATCAGCTCGGGCAGCACGACGTCCTCGGTGCCCAGCAGCCGCATCGAGCGCACCGCTCGGCGCAGCAGCCGGCGCAGGACGTAGCCGCGGCCCTCGTTGCCCGGGGTGACGCCGTCGCCGATGAGCATCATCGAGCTGCGCACGTGGTCGGACACGACCCGGAAGCGCACGTCGTCGGCGGGGCCCTGATCGCCCCCAGCGCCGTAGCGGCGACCGGTCAGCGCCTCGGCACGGTCGATCACCGGGCGCATGGTGTCGATCTCGTACATGTTCTCGACGCCCTGGAGCAGCAGCGCGATCCGCTCCAGCCCCATGCCGGTGTCGATGTTCTTGTGCGGCAGCGGGCCCGCGATGTCGAAGTCGGACTTCGAGCGGACGGCCGAGAGGTCCTCCTGCATGAAGACGAGGTTCCAGACCTCGAGCAGCCGGTCCTCGAGCTCGACGGGCATGTCGGGACCGAGCGCGGACGGGTCGAAGTCGGGACCGTACGCCGGCCCGCGGTCGTAGAGGATCTCCGAGCACGGCCCGCCGGGGCCGGGCACACCCATCGACCAGTAGTTCTCCTTGCGGCCCAGGCGCAGGACCCGCTCGCGCGGCAGGCCGGTGACCTTCACCCACAGCTCGAGCGCCTCCTCGTCCTCGGAGTAGACGCTCGGGTAGAGCCGGGACTCCTCCAGCCCCCAGCCGCCGTCGGCGACCGGCTTGGTGACGAGGTCCCAGGCGAGCTCGATGGCCCGCTCCTTGAAGTAGTCGCCGAAGGAGAAGTTGCCGCACATCTCGAAGAACGTGCCGTGGCGGGTGGTCTTGCCGACGTCCTCGATGTCGGGGGTGCGGATGCACTTCTGCACGCTGGTCGCCCGGGGCCAGGGCGGCGTCTCCTGGCCGAGGAAGTACGGCTTGAACGGCACCATCCCCGCGTTGACGAACAGCAGCGTCGGGTCCTCGACCAGCAGCGAGGCCGACGGCACCCGCTCGTGGTCGGCCTGCGCGAAGTGGGCCGTGAAGGCCGCCCTGATCTCACTGCTGTCCATCGGCGGGCCCCTCCTGCGGGCCGTCCTGCTGTCGGTCGCCCCGCGCGGGGGCGTCAGTGGGGCCTGCCGGGAGCTGCCGCTGCTGCTCGCCGGCCTCGAGCCGGGCCACCCGGGCGCGCAGCTCGCTCTCCTTCTCGCTCATTCCGGCGCGGACCTCGTCGGCGAACATCTCCCAGCCCACCTGGAGCCCGGCGACCCGGTCGCCGAACCCCTCCGGCGTCAGCGCCTCGGCGGCGCGGCGCGCCTTGAAGGCCACCCAGAGGCCGGCGCCCGCCCCGGCCACGAACCACAGCGGGCGCATCAGGCGCGCTCCGGCGCCGGCTGCGGCACCGGGTCCTGGGCACGCTCGCGGGCCTTCATCTCGCGCCACGCCACGCGCATCTCCTGGCGGCGCACCTTGCGCGAGCGGCGCACCTCCTGGCGCACCTCGAAGCCGATCCGGTTGCGGTTGGCCGGCGAGAGCGCCCGGCGCAGCCCGTGGGCCAGGGCCACCGCCTTGACCAGCGGCTCGCCCAGCGTGGCCGAGAGGACCACGGAGTCGCGGACCGTCGGCCGCGTCGGCTGCTCCGGCTCGTCCGGCTCCCCGAGGTGGGTGATGAGGTACTCGACCTCGGCGGGCTGGCGCAGCCCCGGCAGGCCCTGCGCGGCGGCGGCCGGCGGGGCGTCGGTCGCGGCCTGCTCGGGGAGCCCGTCACGAGCAGCGGAGCGCGCGAGGGAGCGGCGCAGGACGACGACGTACCCGGCCAGCAGCACGAGCGCCACGGCCAGGGCGCCGATCACCCAGGTCTCCCACGTCACAAGCGGTGACCCTACCGACCGCGGACCATGCGACGCACACGCTCCCAGCGCTCCTTGACGCCCGCCTCGGCGCCGTGGGTGGTCGGGTCGTAGTAGCGCGCCTCGAGCAGCTCGTCGGGGGCGTACTGCTGCTCGGCGACGGCGTACGGCGCGTCGTGGGCGTAGGTGTAGCGGGTGCCGTGGCCGAGGTCCTTGGCGCCGGGGTAGTGCGCGTCGCGCAGGTGCGGCGGCACCGCCCCGACCAGACCGCGGCGTACGTCGGCCTGCGCCGCGTCGATCGCGCGGGTCACGGCGTTCGACTTCGGGGCCACGCTGAGCGCGATCGTCGCCTGGGCGAGGGTGAGCCTGCCCTCGGGCATCCCGATCAGGGCGATGGTCTGCGCGGCGGCGACCGCGGTGGTGAGCGCGGTCGGGTCGGCGAGGCCGACGTCCTCGCTGGCGAGGATGACCAGCCGGCGGGCGATGAAGCGGGGGTCCTCCCCCGCCTCGATCATCCGGGCGAGGTAGTGCAGCGCGGCGTCGGCGTCCGACCCGCGCACCGACTTGATGAAGGCGCTGGTCACGTCGTAGTGCTGGTCGCCCTGACGGTCGTAGCGGACCGCCGCCCGGTCGACCGCCCGCTCGGTCGTGGCCAGGTCGATGGTGGCGGCCCCGGACGACACCGCGGCGCCCGCGGCGGCCTCGAGGTACGTCAGCCCCCGCCGCGCGTCGCCGCCGGCCAGCCGGACGAGGTGCTCGCGCGCGTCGTCGTCGAGGCCGACCTCGCCGCCGAGACCGCGCTCGGCGGTGAGCGCGGCGTCGATCAGCCCGGCGACGTCGTCGTCGGTCAGCGGCTCGAGGGTCAGCAGCAGCGAGCGCGAGAGCAGCGGCGAGATGACGGAGAAGAAGGGGTTCTCGGTGGTCGCGGCGACCAGGGTGACCCAGCGGTTCTCGACGCCCGGGAGCAGCGCGTCCTGCTGGGCCTTGGTGAAGCGGTGCACCTCGTCGACGAAGAGCACCGTCTCTTCTCCCGTGCGCGCGAGCCGGTTTCGCGAGGTGTCGATCGCCGCGCGCACCTCCTTGACCCCGGCCGCGACCGCCGAGACCTCGACGAAGTGCCGGTTGGTCTGCTGGCTGACGATCGAGGCGATGGTGGTCTTGCCGGTCCCCGGCGGACCCCACAGCAGCAGCGACATCGGCTGGTCGCCCTCGACGAGGCGACGCAGCGGCGCGCCCGGTGCGAGCAGGTGCTGCTGCCCGGCCAGCTCCTCCAGCGTGCGCGGTCGCATCCGTACCGCCAGCGGAGCCGAGGAGTGCGCGTTGCCCGCCAGCGTCCCGGCACCTCCGCCGCCCGACCGGGCCGCGGGCGCCACGTCGGGCAGGTCCAGCAGCGGCTCGTCCCCGCTCACGCGCCTGCCCCCGTCACGTCGAGCAACCCTACGTCGCGCCGGTCCACCACCGCCGGTCGAGCGTGTCGAGGCCCACACAACGGTCAGTGGTCTCGACAGACGCTCAACCACCGGTGGTCGAGCTCGTCGAGACCCCGTGCAACGGGCAGTGGTTTCGACGTCCTCCCTCGCTGGCGCTCGGTCAGGCTCAACCATCGGTCGTACAGACCGACCACGAACGCGCCCAGCGCGACCACCGCAGGTCGAGCCCGTCGAGACCCCGCACAACGGGCAGTGGTTTCGACAGACGCTCGTCGCTGGCGCTCCTCGCTGCTCAACCACCGGTGGTCGAGCAGCGAGCGCGTCGAGACCCAGCGACCTACCCGCCGGCCCCGACCACTGCAGGTCGAGCTCGTCGAGACCCCGCACGACGGGCAGCGGTTTCGACGTCCTCCCTCGCTGCGCTCGGTCGGGCTCGACCACCGGCGATACGGGCCGACGACGTCCGCGCCCAGCACGACCACCGCAGGTCGCGGTCGTCAGACGCCTACGCGCCGGTGCGCTGGCCGGTCTTCAGGTCGAGCCAGGTGTCGGCGAAGCCGGGGCCGCCGGAGGGGGCGTCGACCGTGCCGGTCTCCGTGTTCGTCACCGGGGTGGCGGGGTGGTGGCCCAGCTCGCCGGCGAAGTGGCACGCGACCTTGTGGCGCGGGCCGATCTGCATCAGGGGCGGCTCGACCTTCGCGCAGACGTCCTGCGCGATCGGGCAGCGCGTGCGGAAGCGGCAGCCGGAGGGCGGGTTGATCGGGCTCGGCACGTCGCCCTGGAGACGGATGCGCTCGCGGCGCCCGCCGATGGCCGCCTGGCGGACGTCGGGGACGGCGGACAGCAGCGCCTGGGTGTACGGGTGGTGCGGGCGCGCGTAGAGCGACTCCCGATCGGCGACCTCGACGATCTTGCCGAGGTACATCACCGCGATCTCGGGGCAGAAGTGGCGTACGACGGCCAGGTCGTGGGCGATGAAGAGGAACGCGATGCCGAACTCGCGCTGGAGGTCCTGCAGCAGGTTGATGACCTGCGCCTGGATCGACACGTCGAGGGCGGAGACCGGCTCGTCGGCCACCAGCAGCTTCGGCTGCAGCGTCAGCGCGCGGGCGATGCCGATGCGCTGGCGCTGACCGCCGGAGAACTCGTGCGGGTAGCGGTTCACGTGCTCGGGGTTGAGCCCGACGATCTCCAGCAGCTCCTTGACCCGCGGCATGACGGCGTCCTTGCCGACGACCTTGTGGATCTGCAGCGGCGCGCCGATGATCTGGCCGACCGTGTGGCGCGGGTTCAGCGAGGTCGCCGGGTCCTGGAAGATCATCTGGATCTCGCGGCGCAGCGGCATCAGCTGGCGCGGCGAGTACGCCGCGATGTCCTCGCCCTCGAAGTCGATCCGACCGCCGGTCGGCTTGTAGAGCCGGGTGATCAGCCGGCCGGTGGTCGACTTCCCGCAGCCGGACTCCCCGACGAGGCCTAGCGAGCCGCCCTGCGGCACCTCGAAGGAGACCCCGTCGACGGCCTGGACGTGGCCGACCGTACGACGGATGATCCCGCGGCTCTTCACGGGGAAGTACATCTGCAGCTCGTCAACCGACAGGATCGGCTTGCGGTCCGGACCGCCGGGCCGGGCGTGCTGGGGCGCTGCGGTCGTGGCGCTCACTTCGCGCCCTCCTCGGTGGGTGCGGTGGGCAGGTCGACGGGCATCTCCGGCTGCACCTCGGCGGCGTACACCGCAGCGGGGTCGGGCAGGTGGCAGCGCCGCACGTGGAAGCCGCCCGACTTGGCCGGGGTCAGCTCGGGCATCTCGGTGGTGCACAAGTTGCCGGGCACCTTGTCGCGGTGCGCGCAGCGCGGGTGGAACGCACAGCCGGTCGGCGGGTTGAGCAGGCTGGGCGGGTTGCCGGGGATCGGCACCAGTCGGGCGTCGGTATCGCCCGCGACGTCGGGCACGCTGGAGAGCAAGCCCCAGGTGTAGGGCATCTCCGGGTCGGTGAGGATCTGCTTGGTCGGGCCGTACTCCACGGCGCGACCGGCGTACATCACCAGCACCTCGTCGGCCATCTCCGCCACGACGCCGAGGTCGTGGGTGATGATGACGATGGCGGAGTTGAACTCGCGCTGCAGGTCCTGCAGCAGGTCGAGGATCTGCGCCTGGACGGTCACGTCGAGCGCGGTGGTCGGCTCATCGGCGATCAGCAGGCCCGGGTCGTTGATCAGGCCCATCGCGATCATGGCGCGCTGGCGCATGCCGCCGGAGTACTGGTGCGGGTAGTCGTCGACGCGACGGTCCGGCTGCGGGATGCCGACCCGGTCGAGCATCTCGATCGTGCGGGCCCGCGCCTGCTTGCGGCTGACGTCGTGGTGGACCTGGTAGGCCTCCGCGATCTGGTTGCCGACCGTGTAGTAAGGGTGCATCGCCGAGAGCGGGTCCTGGAAGATCATCGAGACCTCGCGACCGCGGCGCAGCCGCATCTCCTCGTCGGAGACGCTGAGCAGGTCGGTCCCGTCGAGCAGGATCTCGCCCGAGACCATCGCGCGCGAGCCACGGTGCAGGCCCATGATCGTCGAGCTGGACACCGACTTGCCGGACCCGGACTCGCCCACGATGCCGAGGGTGCGGCCCCGCTCGAGGCCGAAGCTCAGGCCGTCGGTGGCCTTCACGATCCCGTCGGGGGTCGGGAAGTGCACCTTGAGGTCGCGCACGGACAGGAACGGCTGGCCGGGCGCGTCGGCGCCGCGGCCCTTGTCCAGGGTGGGGGTGCTGCTGGTCACTGCGGGCTCACCTGCTCTCTCAGCCGACGCGCACGCGCGGGTCGATCACGGCGTACAGGATGTCGACGATGATGTTGGCCAGGATGACGAAGGTGGCCAGGAGGATCACCAGGCCGACCAGCGTCGGGAGGTCGTAGGTGTTGACGGCCACCACGGCCAGCTTGCCCAGACCGTTGAAGTTGAAGACGGTCTCGGTGATGATCGCGCCGCCGAGCAGGCTGGCGAAGTCGAGGCCGGCCATCGTCACCAGCGGGGTCAGCGCCGCGCGCAGCGCGTGCTTGAACAGCACGCGTGACTGCTTGACGCCCTTGGCCCGCGCGGTGCGCAGGTAGTCCTCCCCCATCGACTCCAGCACGAAGGCGCGCGTCATCCGGACGTAGCCGGCCATGTAGAACAGCGCGAGCGTGAAGGCGGGCAGCAGCAGGTTGTACGCCCACGCTCCGATGCCGCCCTCGGCGATCGACATGTAGTCGGGGACCTCGAACAGCCCCCACTTGATCGAGACGAACTGCAAGAACAGCTGGCCGATGAAGAAGGTCGGGAAGGCGAAGAAGATCAGCGCGATGCCGACGATGCCGCGGTCGAGGGCGCGACCCTTGAACAGCGCCGCGATCACCCCGAACAGCACGCCGCCGATGATCCAGAAGATGAAGGCGAAGATCGCGATGGAGACCGAGACCGGGATGGCCTCCTTGAACTCCTTGTTCACGGTGCTCGTCGAGACCACGGAGTAGCCCAGGCAGCCGACAGGGCAGTCGGTGACCAGCTGGGGGGCCGCCTTGCGCAGCGCCGGGTCGTCGGGGAACTGCCGGCCGGTCACGGCGCCCTTGACGAAGTCCGTCCACTGGACGACCGGCGCCTTGTCGAAGCCGAGCGCCTTCGAGGTCTGGGCCTGTTGGGCCTCGGAGCAGTTCTTGCCGCAGGCGAACCGGGCCGGGTCGAGCGGTCCTGCGAAGAACAGCAGGAACGTCACCAGGCTCATCACCAGCAGCATGATCACGCCGACGAAGAGCCGGCGGATGACGTAGGCGATCACGCGATTTCCCCTTCAGGGGTGGAGGAGGTCTTCTCGTGCGCACGGGCTCGTGGCCCGTACGCACCGGTGGTGCCGGCGGCCGGGGCGCTGGGCCCCGACCACCGGCACCGCGGTGGTGCTAGTCGATCACTTCTCGAGCGAGATCGGACCGAGGTCCGGGTACATCGCCGAGGCCGGGGTGTTGTTGTACCCGGTCACCTTCGAGCCGCGGAGGAAGTTGAACTTCTGGCTCTCCAGCGGGATGTAGGCGTAGTCCTTGCCGAGCTGCTCGTCCGCGGCCTGCAGGGCCGAGGTCTGGTCGCTCAGGTCGGTCGCGCTCTGCGCCTGGTCGACGATCTTGTTGAAGTCGTCGGACTTGTAGTTGCCGTAGTCCTGGCCGGTGGAGTTCTTGGTCAGGTTGATCCGGCTGTCGAACAGCGGCGGGGTCACGGTGATGGCGGAGGGCCAGTCGGCACCCCAGCCGCCCCAGATGACGTCGGCGTCGTTGCTCGGCTTCTGGATGACGTCGTAGTAGGTGTCACCCTGCGGGTCGAGGCTCACCTTGAAGCCGGCCTTGTTCCAGGTCGCCTGGAGCGCGGCGGCCTGCTTGTCGGCGGTGTCGGTCTTCGGGTAGGTGAAGGTGATCGGGTACGGCGTGGTCACGCCGGCCTCCTGCAGCAGCTTCTTCGCCGCCGCCGGGTCACCGCTCGCCGGCGCAGTGAAGGCCGGGTTCGCCTGGTAGCCCACGACCGACGGGTTCACGATCGACTTCGCCTCGGCGTACGAGCGCGAGCCGCCGCCGGCGTCGATCCAGCCCTTGGTGTTCGCGGCCATGGCCAGCGCCTCGCGCACCTTCGGGTTGGTCATCTTCTTGAAGTTCGGCAGGACGTAGTCCACGAACGGCGACTGCACGTTGACCGCGCGGTCGGCGATGGCGCCGGTCAGCCGGGCGAAGTACGCCGGCGGGACCCGCTCGCCGGTCACGGCGAACTTGTCGTTGCCGCCGTCGGCGATCAGCTGGTCGGCGATGGTCTCCGGCGACTTGCCGATGTCGAAGACGATCTCGTCGGGCAGCGCCTTGCGGATCTCGGTCGAGTCGGTGCTCGCGTCGTACTGGTCGTTGCGGACCAGTGTCGCGCCCTTGTTCTTCGACCAGGCGCCCTCGAGCTTGTAGGGGCCGTTGGAGAAGATCTGGAAGTTGGACCGGTCACCCTGGTCCTTGTCCTGGCGGTACGGGTCCATCATGTGCAGCGCCGCGACGGCCAGCGGGAAGTCCGGCCACGGCTTCTTGAAGTTGTACGTGATGGTGTTGCCCGAGCAGGTGATGGCCTTGTCGAAGGCGGCCTTGCCGGCGGCCGAGGAGGTGTACGGGCCGGTGTAGCTCGGCAGCCCGTCCTTGCCCTCGGGCAGGTCGAGGTAGGACAGGATGTAGTTCGGCCCGCCGGTGATGACGTCGGTGGCGAACGTGCGCGAGGCGCCGTACTTGAAGTCGGCGCAGGTGATCTGCTTGCCGTCCTGCCACTTCACGCCGTCCTTGATGGTGAACTTCCACTGGGTGGCGTCGGCGTTCTTCTCACCGGTGTTCGTGGCCAGGTCGGGGACCGGCTTGTTGGCCACGTCGGGGTCGGTGTCGGCGGGGAACGAGACCAGGCCGCGGTAGACGGTGCGGTTCAGGTTCGAGATGTCGCGACCGACGTAGACCCGCTGCGGGTCGACGTGCTCGACGGGCTTGTTGATGTAGTAGTACAGCGTCCCGCCCTTGGACCCCGACTTCGCGGCGTCGCCGGCGTTGCTGTTGTCGCCGTTGCCACCGCCGCCGCCACAGGCGGCGAGCGTCGCGGCCATGGACGCCACTGCAGCGGCTGCGAGCGCCCGCTTTCCAATGCTGGCCATCACTTCTCCTTGTGTGTGTGTCGCGCCGGGACTCGGCGGCACGGCCGACCGCGGGCAGCGGTCGGGGTCTGGGGGGTCTGGCGACCCAGGGGGTCGGCTCCTGCGAGCGAGCAGGTCACCGGTCGGCCTTCGGGTCGAGCGCGTCGCGCACGCCGTCGCCGAGCAGGTTGAGGGACACGACGATGACGGCGATCACGATGGCCGGGAACAGGAAGTAGGTGAAGTCGGTCAGCGCGTAGTTCACGCCGTCGGTGAGGATGTTCCCCAGCGTCGGCGTGGGCGGCTTGATGCCGACCCCGAGGTAGCTCAGCGCAGCCTCCGCGGAGACGTACTGAGGCGTAATGAGCGTGAAGGAGACCAGCAGCGGCGCCCACACGTTGGGCAGGATCTCCTTGAAGTACAGCCGGCGCGGCGAGGCGCCGAGCAGCTTCGCCGCCTCGATGAACTCCCGCTCGCGGATCGAGAGCACCTGCCCGCGGATCAGGCGGGCCACCGACGGCCAGCCGAAGAGGCCGAGGACGCCGATCTCGTAGACCGCGTTGGCCGGGTTCGTGCCCAGGCCGGTCCTCTGCTGGATGGCGGCGACGAAGATGGTCGACAGCGCGAGCAGCATCAGCGTCTGCGGGAAGGACAGCGTTAGGTCGATCAGGCGGCCGACGGTGGCGTCGATGAGGCCACCGCTGAAGCCGGCGACGATGCCGAGCACCGTGCCCACCACGATGGCCAGGATCGCTGCCGCGAGGCTGATCGTCAGCGAGAAGGTGACGCCGTACCAGAGCCGGGAGAGGACGTCGCGACCCGTGCCCGGCTCGATGCCCAGCGGGTGCGCCCAGGTGATGCCGCCGAAGGCGCCGCGCGGCAGGCCGCCCAGCGTCGGGTCGATCAGGGAGTTGTCCTGGTTCAGGCTGATCGGGTCGATGACGCCGAGCTTGGTGAGGATCGGCGCGAGGATCGCGGCCACCACCACGAAGACGACGACGTAGAACGCGATCATCGACAGCTTGTCCTTGCGGAAGCGGCGCACCGCCAGCTTCGTCGGGGACAGCCCCTCGAGGCCCTTGCCCGCGGCGTCGTCGACCTTCGGCTCCTCCGGCATCGGCGAGACCTCGGCCTGCGACTCCGACAGGGACATCTGGACCTCGGATCTTGTACGACGGCTGGGACCTTGGGGGCCGGCACCGGGGGTCGCCCGGACGGCGCGAGGCGACTCTATGTGAGCCAAGCCATGAATCCAGGGGCGGCGCGGTAACGATCTGGACACGGGCCTCACCCCTTGGTACGGCCCCTCCCCCGGCGGCGGCTCGGCGCGCGTCCGGGCCACGGCGCGTCGAGCCGCCGGAGCCGATCCAGCGGTCGGTCACGGGTCTCGACGGACGCTCACTCGCTGGCGCTCGCTCGCTGCTCGACCACCGGTGGTCACCGCCGCGCGCACGCCCAGCCACGCCGACCGCACCACCGCCGGTCGAGCCCGGCGACCGCGACCACCGCTGGTCGAGCCTGTCGAGACCCCGCCCGGCGAGGGCGCGGCTACCGCTGCGCGGCGTCCTCGGCGGGCCCGTCGGCCTTCGTCTTCTGCGGCTTCGCGTCGACGCCGGCCTCCTTGCGCTGCTCCGGCGTGATCGGCGCGGGAGCGGCGGTCAGGGGGTCGTAGCCGCCGCCGGACTTCGGGAAGGCGATGACGTCGCGGATCGAGTCGCTGCCGGTGAGCAGGGCGCAGATCCGGTCCATGCCGACCGCAATGCCGCCGTGGGGCGGGGCGCCGTACGCGAAGGCGTCGAGGAGGAAGCCGAACTTCTCCTGCGCCTCGGCCTCGGTGAGGCCCATGACGGCGAAGACGCGCTCCTGGACCTCGCGCTGGTGGATACGGATGGACCCGCCGCCGAGCTCGCTGCCGTTGCAGACGATGTCGTAGGCGTAGGCCAGCGCGCTGCCGGGGTCGGAGTCGAAGGTGTCGGCGTACTCCGGCTTCGGGCCGGTGAAGGCGTGGTGGACCGCCGTCCATGCGCCCGAGCCGACCGCGACGTCGCCGCTGGCGACCGCCTCGGAGGCCGGCTCGAACATCGGCGCGTCGACGACCCACGTGAACGCGAACGCGTCCTCGTCGATCAGCCCGCAGCGGCGCCCGATCTCCAGGCGCGCGGCACCGAGCAGCGCCCGGGTCGAGCGCGTCGCCCCCGCGCCGAAGAACACGCAGTCCCCGGGCTCCGCGCCGACGTGCGCGGCCAGCCCGGCCCGCTCCTCCTCGGAGAGGTTCTTCGCCACCGGCCCGCCGAGCTCGCCGTCGTCCTGCACGAGGACGTACGCCAGCCCCTTCGCACCGCGCTGCTTGGCCCACTCCTGCCAGGCGTCGAGCTGCTTGCGCGGCTGCGAGGCGCCGCCGGGCATCACGACGGCGCCGACGTGCTCGGCCTGGAACACCCGGAACGGCGTCTGCGCGAAGTAGTCGGTGCAGTCCACGAGCTCCTGCCCCATCCGCAGGTCGGGCTTGTCGGACCCGAAGCGGCGCATCGCCTCGGCGTACGTCATCCGCGGGATCGGCCGCTCGACCTCGTGCCCGGCGGTGGCCCACATCGCGGCGAGCACGTCCTCCATCAGCGCGATCACGTCGTCCTGGTCGACGAAGCTCATCTCGATGTCGAGCTGGGTGAACTCCGGCTGCCGGTCGGCGCGGAAGTCCTCGTCGCGGTAGCAGCGCGCGATCTGGTAGTACCGCTCCATCCCGGCGACCATCAGCAGCTGCTTGAACAGCTGCGGCGACTGCGGGAGGGCGTACCAGCTGCCCGGCGCGAGGCGGGCGGGGACGAGGAAGTCGCGGGCCCCCTCGGGGGTGCTGCGGGTCAGGGTCGGGGTCTCCACCTCGACGAAGTCGTGCTCGGCCAGGACGTCGCGCGCGGCCTTGTTGATCCGGCTGCGCATCCGGATGGCGTGGGCCGGGCCGGAGCGACGCAGGTCGAGGTAGCGGTGGCGCAGCCGCGCCTCCTCCCCCACCTCGACGTGCTCGTCGATCGGGAACGGCAGCGGCGCCGCGGTGTTGAGCACCTCGATGTCCTCGGCGACGACCTCGACGTCGCCGGTGGGCAGCTCGGGGTTGCGGTTGTGCTCGTCGCGGGCCACGACGGAGCCGGTGACCTTGACGACGTACTCGTTGCGCAGGTCGTGCGCGCGCCCGGTCAGCACCTCGTCGCGGGCGACGACCTGCACCACGCCGGAGGCGTCGCGCACGTCGAGGAAGGCGACGCCGCCGTGGTCGCGGCGGCGGGCGACCCAGCCGGCGAGGGTGACGGACTGGCCGACGTGCTCGGCGCGCAGGCTGCCGGCGTCGTGGGTGCGGATCACGGGTGCTCCTCGGTGGTGGTGCGGACCCTGGGGTGGAGGTCCTCGGTGGGGGGCGTCCAGGTCGCGGGGTCGACCGCGACCTGCTCGCCGGTGCGGATGTCCTTGACCTCGTCCGGGGCGCCGGGCTCGGTGCCGGGGAACAGGACGTACGGGATGCCGCGGCGCTCGGCGAGGCGGATCTGCTTGCCGAAGCGCTGGGCGGCGGGCGCGACCTCGCACGGCACGCCACTGGCCCGCAGCGCGTCGGCAGCGGCGTCGCTGGCCGCGCGGGAGGCCTCGTCGACCACGGCGACCAGGACCGCGCTGGGCACGGCCCGGTCCCCGCCGACCGCGCCGGCGTTGACGAGCGGCACCAGCAGACGGCTGACGCCCAGCGAGATCCCGACCCCGGGGTACGTCGTGCGCCCGTCGCTGGCGAGCGAGTCGTAGCGCCCGCCCGAGCAGATCGAACCGAGGCCCTCGTGACCGGTCAGCCGGGTCTCGAAGACGGTGCCGGTGTAGTAGTCGAGCCCGCGCGCGATCCTCAGGTCGGCCACCACCGAGACGCGGTCGGTGACCAGCGGGGCGCAGCCCGCGACCACCGCCTCGAGCTCGGCGAGGCCCTCGTCGAGCAGCGGGTGCTCGACGCCGAGCGCACGAACCTGCTCGACGAACGAGGTGTCGGAGGTGGCGATCGTGGCGACCTCGAGGCAGCGCTCGGCGAGCCTGCGCTCCATCCCGCCCTCGACCAGCACCGCGACCACCGCCTCGACCGGCTGCTTGTCGAGCTTGTCGACCGCGGTCATCGCCGGCGCGGGGTCCTCGAGACCCAGGCCTCGGAAGTAGCCCTCGAGCAGCTTGCGGTTGCTGACCTGCAGGGTGAAGCCGGGCAGGAAGTCGAGGCGGCGCAGCGCGTCGAGCATCACGCGCGCGACCTCGACGTCGTGGTGCGGGGCCAGCTCGTCGCGGCCGACGACGTCGATGTCGGCCTGCGTGAACTCGCGGTAGCGGCCCTCTTGGGGCCGCTCGCCGCGCCACACCTTCTGGATCTGGTAGCGGCGGAAGGGGAACTCCAGCTTGCCGGCGTGCTCGACGACGTAGCGCGCGAACGGCACGGTCAGGTCGAAGTGCAGGCCCAGTACCCCGGCCGTGTCGGCGGCGGCCGGGTCGGTCTCCTGCAGCCGGCGCAGGACGTAGACCTCCTTGGAGGTCTCGCCCTTGCTGAGCAGCTGCTCCAGCGGCTCGACGGCGCGCGTCTCGACGTTGGCGAAGCCGTGCAGCTCGAAGGTCCGCGAGAGCGTCTCGACCAGGCGCTGCTCGACGACCCGGTCGGCGGGCAGGAGCTCGGGGAAGCCGCTGAGCGCGGCGGTACGGCGTGCCACTACAGCCCCCGGCGGATCGGGGCGGGACCGCTCGCCGTGGGGTCGGCCGGGTCCAAGTCGGCGAGGAAGGGGTTGGTGGCCCGCTCCCGGCCGATCGAGGTCTGCTCGCCGTGGCCCGGCAGCACGACGACGTCGTCGCGCATCGGCAGCACCTTGGCCGCCAGCGTGCGCAGCATCGTCGCGTGGTCGCCGCCGGGCAGGTCGGTGCGGCCGATCGACCCGGCGAAGAGCAGGTCGCCGGCGAACATGACCTCGGAGACCTCCTGCTGGTCGTCGTACGGCGTCCGGAACGTCACCGACCCCCGGGTGTGGCCCGGCGTGTGGTCCACGACGAGGTCGAGGCCGGCCAGCTGCAGCGCCTGGCCGTCGGTCAGCTCGCGGACGTCGTCGGGCTCGGCGAACTCGTGCTTGTCGCCGAGCAGCCCGCCCATCAGCATCGCGGAGCTCTCCTTCGACATCCCGGCCAGCGGGTCGCTGAGCAGGTGGCGGTCCTCGGGGTGGATCCAGGCGGTGGCGTCGTAGGTCCCGGCCACCGGTGCGACGCACCACATGTGGTCGACGTGGCCGTGGGTGACCAGGACGGAGACCGGCTTCAGCCGGTGCTCGCGGACCACGTCGGCGACGCCGGGGGCAGCGTCCTTGCCGGGGTCGACCACCACGCACTCGCTGCCTGGACCGGTCGCGACGACGTAGCAGTTGGTGCCCCAGGGCCCGGCGGGGAAGCCTGCGATGAGCACGGGTACGACTCCTGCGGTCTCGGGTCGGTTCGACACCTCGCCGGACCTCGCCGGCGGGCGCAGCGGTGAGCCCGCCACGGCTCGCAGCCTAACGGGAGGGCGCTGGCTACGATGGCCGGGTTTCCGACCGTCGAACGGTGCCGTCCTGGGCGCCGGACGCCTACCAAGGGTGGATCAGATGACCGCTCCCGACGACCAGCAGCCCGACCCCGCCGAGGGCGCCCCCGACGGTGCCGCCGACGGCCCTGTCGAGCCGACTGTCGAACCGACTGTCGAGCCCGCCGCCGAGCGGACGCCCGACGAGACGACCGACGAGACGACCGACCGGGCCGCCCCGGCAGCCGCCGCCGCTCCGGCCGCGGCACCGCGGCCGGGCCCGCGCCCGGTTCCCCGGCCCCCGGCGGGCGCGCGTCCCGCGCCGCCGCGCACGGCTCCGGCGCCGAGCGAGGCCCCCGCCGTCCCGAGCGGTCCGGACACCTCCGCGCTGGCCCGCGAGGCCGCCACCTGGGGCCGGGTCGACGACGACGGCTCGGTCCACGTCCGCACCGCCGACGGCGAGCGGACGGTCGGGCAGTACGCCGCCGGGTCGCCCGCGGAGGCCCTCGACTTCTTCGTACGCCGCTTCGTCGCCCTGGCCACCGAGGTGACGCTGCTCGAGGAGCGCGTCGCCGCCGCGTCGGCGTCTCCCGAGCAGGGCGCCGAGCAGGTCAAGGCGCTGCGCGAGCAGGTCGTCGACGCGCACGCGGTCGGCGACCTCGACGGCCTGCTGGCCCGGCTCGACGCCCTCACCCCGGTCCTGACCGAGCAGCGCGAGGCGCGCCGGGCCGAGCGGGCGAAGCAGAAGGAGGAGACCCGCGCCGCGAAGGAGAAGGTCGTCGCGCGCGCCGAGAAGGTGGCCGCCGGGACCGACTGGCGCAACGGCGCGAACCTGCTGCGCCAGCTCCTGGAGGAGTGGAAGGCGCTCCCCCGCCTGGACAAGGCGGCGGACGACGAGCTGTGGAAACGGTTCTCCGCCGCGCGGACGACCTACACCCGCGCCCGCAAGTCGCACTTCGCCGAGATGGACGAGCAGCGCGCCGGCGCCCAGGTGGTCAAGGAGCGGCTGATCAAGGAGGCCGAGGCGCTCTCGTCGTCGACGGAGTGGGGCCCGACCTCGGGCCGCTACCGCGACCTGATGACGCAGTGGAAGGCCGCCGGGCCCGCCCCGAAGGCCGAGGACGAGGCGCTGTGGCAGCGCTTCCGCGCCGCGCAGGACGTCTTCTTCGGTGCGCGCGACGAGGCCAACCGCGCCGAGAACGAGGAGTTCGCGCGCAACGCCGAGGTCAAGGACGCGCTGCTCCTCGAGGCCGAGGCGCTGCTCCCGGTCAAGGACCTCGCCGCGACCAAGCGCGCCTTCCGCGACATCGCCGAGCGGTGGGAGGACGCCGGCAAGGTGCCGCGCGAGCGGATGAAGGAGCTCGAGGGCCGCATCCGCAAGGTGGAGCAGGCCATCCGCTCGGCCGAGGACGCGCAGTGGACGCGCAGCGACCCCGAGAAGTCCGCGCGCGCCGACGACATGGTGGCCAAGCTGCAGGCCGCGGTGGACGCCCTCGAGGCCGACCTCGAGAAGGCCCGGGCGGCGGGCGACGACAAGCGCGTCGCCTCCTTGGAGAGCGACCTGGCCGGCCGGCGCACGTTCCTCGACGCGGCGCGCCGCACCGCCTCCGAGTTCGGCTGAGACCGGGCACCGCCGGCGGCGAGGCCTCGGTGCCTACTGCGTGATGCGGTAGGCGTCGAAGACGCCGTCGACGTTGCGCACGGCCTTGATCACCGCACCGAGGTGCTTCGGGTCGCCCATCTCGAAGCTGAACCGGCTCTTGGCCACCCGGTCGCGGGTGGTCGACAGCGTCGCGCTGAGGATGTTCACGTGCTGGTCGGAGAGCACCATCGTGATGTCCGACAGCAGCCGGGCCCGGTCCAGCGCCTCGACCATGATGTTGACCATGAACGTCGAGCCCGACGACGGCTCCCACTCGACGTCGAGCAGCCGCTCGGGCTGGGAGAGCAGCGAGTCGGCGTTGGTGCAGTCGCGGCGGTGCACCGAGACCCCGGCCGCCTTCGTCACGAAGCCGATGATCTCGTCGCCGGGGACCGGCGTGCAGCAGCGCGCCAGCTTCACCATGACGTCGGAGACCCCGCGCACGATCACGCCGGAGTCGTCGGAGGTGCGGCTGCGGGCCCGCCCGCGCGGGATCCGCGTCGCCTCGGAGAGGTCCTCGTCGGCGCCGGCGTCGCCGCCGAACAGCTCGATCACCTTGCGTACGACGGTCTGGGCGCCGAGGTTGCCCTCGCCCACGGCGGCGTACAGCGCGCTGACGTCGGCCAGGCGCAGGTCGACCGCGACCTGGGTCAGCGACTCGTGGGTCATCACCCGCTTGAGCGGGACACCCTCCTTGCGCAGCAGCCGGGCGATCTGGTCCTTGCCCTGCTCGATGGCCTCCTCGCGCCGCTCCTTGGTGAACCAGTGGCGGATCTTGGACCGGGCGCGCGGCGACTTCACGAAGCCGAGCCAGTCCTGGCTGGGCCCGGCCTGCGGGGACTTGGAGGTGAACACCTCGACGACGTCGGAGTTCTCCAGCGTCGACTCCAGCGGCACCAGCCGACCGTTGACCCGTGCGCCGATGGTGTGGTGGCCGACCTCGGTGTGGATGGCGTAGGCGAAGTCCACCGGCGTCGCGCCCGCGGGCAGCTGGACGACCTCGCCGCGCGGGGTGAAGACGTACACCTGGGCGGCGTTGATCTCGAAGCGCAGCGAGTCGAGGAACTCCCCCGCGTCGCCGAACTCGTTCTGGAACTCGACCAGCTGCCGCACCCACGGCATGTCGGACTCGGCGACCGACTTGTCGGTGTCGACGCCGGCGCGGGAGTCCTCCTTGTACTTCCAGTGCGCGGCGACGCCGTACTCCGCGGTGCGGTGCATCGCGAACGAGCGGATCTGCATCTCGACCGGTTTGCCGGCCGGGCCCATCACGGTCGTGTGCAGCGACTGGTAGAGGTTGAACTTCGGCAGGGCGACGTAGTCCTTGAACCGGTTCTGGATCGGCGTCCACCGGCTGTGCAGCACGCCGAGGACGGCGTAGCAGGCGGCCGCGTCGTCGACGAGGATCCGGATGCCGACCAGGTCGTAGATGTCGGAGAACTCCCGCGACCCGTGGATCATCTTCTGGTAGATCGAGTAGTAGTGCTTCGGCCGTCCGGTGACCTTGGCCTTGATCCGCGCGGCGGCGAGGTCCTTCTCGACCTTGTCGATGACGTCGGCGAGGAACTGGTCGCGCGAGGGGGCCCGCTCGGCGACCAGGCGCACGATCTCGTCGTAGATCTTCGGGTGCAGCGTCGCGAAGGCGAGGTCCTCGAGCTCCCACTTGAGGGTGTTCATGCCGAGGCGGTGGGCCAGCGGCGCGAAGATCTCGAGGGTCTCGATGGCCTTGCGCTCCTGCGTCTCGGCCTTGAGGTAGCGCAGCGTGCGCATGTTGTGCAGCCGGTCGGCCAGCTTGATGACGAGCACCCGGATGTCCTGGCTCATCGCCACGATCATCTTGCGGATCGTCTCCGACTGAGCAGAGTCGCCGTAGCGGACCTTGTCGAGCTTGGTGACCCCGTCGACGAGCAGCGCGACCTCGTCGCCGAAGTCGGCGCGGAGCTGGTCGAGGGTGTAGTCGCAGTCCTCGACGGTGTCGTGCAGCAGCGCCGCGACGAGGGTCGGCTCGGTCATGCCGATGTCGGCGAGGATCGTCGTCACCGCGAGCGGGTGGGTGATGTACGCGTCCCCGCTGCGGCGCATCTGGCCCTCGTGCAGCCGCTCCGCGGTGGCGTACGCGCGCTCGAGCAGCGCCGTGTCGACCTTGGGGTGGTTCGCGCGCACCGCGCGGAACAGCGGCTCGAGCACCGGGTTGCCGGCCTGGCTGCGGGTGCCGAGGCGGGCGAGCCGGGCGCGGACCGACATGCCGCCGGTGGTCGGCGGGCGGGGCTCCTCGGGGGCGGGACGCACGCGCGTGGCCCGGGCCGGACGCGCGCGGGCCTCTGGCCGCTCGACCGGCTCCTGCGCCATACGCCTCTGCACCCACCTCTCGCTCGCGCCTGCAACCAGTCTAGGTCTCGGCGCGAGTGGACCTCAGACGGTCCGCAGCGCCGTGAGGGGTACGTCGCCGAGCGTCGCCCTCCCCGGCAGGAACGACAGCTCGAGCAGGACCGCGAGCCCGTGCACCGAGGCTCCCGCCTGCTCGACGAGGTCGGCGGTCGCCCGCGCGGTGCCGCCGGTGGCGAGCACGTCGTCGACGAGCAGCACGCGCTCACCCTCGCGCAGCGCGTCGTGCTGGATCTCGAGCGTCTCGGAGCCGTACTCGAGGTCGTAGGACACCGACCGGGTCTCGCCGGGGAGCTTGCCGGGCTTGCGGACCGGGACGAAGCCGACCCCGAGGGCCAGCGCGACCGGCGCGCCGAAGATGAAGCCGCGCGACTCCATGCCGACGACCCGGTCGACCGCCGCCGAGCCGTCGGCCGCGCGGCCCGCGGCGGCCAGCGCCTCCACGACGCGACCGAGGGCCGCCGGGTCGGCCAGCAGCGGGGTGATGTCCTTGAACGTCACCCCCGGCTTCGGGAAGTCCGCGACGTCGCGCAGCAGGTCCAGCGCGTCACCGAGGTCGGGCGGGGTGTCGAAGGCGTCCACGTCGTCGCTCCTGCTCAGGGCTTGGGTCGCTTGGAGCGTGGCTGGCGCGACGGCTGGTTGCGGCCCGAGGCCCGGGACTCCGAGACCGGGCCCTTCGACTCGGGGACCGTCCGCCCGGACCCGGTGGCCTCGCTCGAGCGGTCCACGGGACGGCGCGCGGTGGCCACGGGGCGCGGGTCGTCCTGCGCCTCGAGGTCCCCGTCGTCGGAGGCGTCGCCGGCCGGGTCGCGGTCCGACGGCTCCTCGAGGGCCATGCCCTCGCTGAACGACGGGACGTCGGCGTACCGGTCGGCGTCGCGCTTGGCGCGTGCGCGGGCGCGGCGGTCGGCGTCGGAGACGGCCTTCTCCCCCGCCTTCATGTGCGCCAGCAGCGGCGTCGCGATGAAGATCGAGGAGTACGCCCCGGTCGCCATGCCGATGAACAGCGAGAGCGCGAGGTCCTTCAGCGAGCCCGAGCCGAGGGTGAAGATGCCGACCACGAGGATCGCGCCGACGGGCAGCAGCGCCACGACGGTGGTGTTGATGGAGCGCACCAGCGTCTGGTTGACCGCCAGGTTGGCCGCCTCGGCGTACGTCCGCCGCCCCTGGCGCAGCCGCCTGGTGTTCTCGCGGACCTTGTCGAAGACGACGACGGTGTCGTAGAGCGAGAACCCGAGGATGGTCAGCAGCCCGGTCACCGTGGCCGGAGTGACCTCGAAGCCGGACAGCGCGTAGATCCCGGCGGTGATGAACACGTCGTGGGCCAGCGCGACGATCGCCGCCACCGACATCTTCCACTCGCGGAAGTAGGCCCAGATGAACAGCAGCACCAGGATCACGAAGACGACCAGACCGGTCGCGGCCTGCCGGGTGACCTGGGAGCCGTAGCTCGGGCCGACGTTGTTCTCCGAGACCGCCGACGCCGGGGCCCCGACCGCGTCGGCCATGGCCCGGCGGACCTCGTCGGCCTGGGACTCGGTGAGGTTCTCGGTCTGCGCCTTGATCGAGGAGTCGCCGGAGGTGTTGGTGGTGACGTTGTTGGCGTTCTCGATGTCCAGCGCCTTGATGGCGTCGGAGATCTTGTCCGCGTTGCCCTGCGTCACCGCGCTCGAGGGGATCGAGACGGTGTACTCGGTGCCGCCCTCGAACTCGATGCCGAGGTTGAGCCCCCGCACCGTCAGCCCGAGGATGGCGAGCACGCCGAGCACCGCGGAGATGAGGTACCACGTGCGTCGGCGGCCGACGAAGTCGATCGACTTCCGGCCCTCGTAGAGGTCGTTGCCCAGTCGCGAGAACCGTCCCATCAGGCCTTGCCTCCCGTCGTACGCACCGACGTGCCGCCCGCCCGAGGGGGGCCGTCGACGCCGAGCGTCTCGTAGGACAGCCCGGAGAACCGGTGCCCCGAGCTGAAGAACTTCCGCTTCGCCAGTGCGGTCATCGCGGGCTTGGTGAACCAGAAGAACACCGCGAGGTCGATGAGGGTGCTGACGCCGAGGGCGAACGCGAAGCCCTTCACGACGCCGATGGTGAAGATGTAGAGCACGATCGCCGCGAGCAGCGAGACGGCGTCGGCGGCGAGGCAGGTGTTCCGTGCCCTCGCCCAGCCGAGCTCGACCGCCACCCGCATGGACCGGCCCTCGCGCATCTCGTCCCGGATGCGTTCGAAGTAGACGATGAACGAGTCCGCGGTGATGCCGACCGCGACGATCAGCCCCGCGATGCCGGGCAGGGTGAGCGTGAAGCCCGCACCCTTCGCGAGCAGCAGCACGGCGGCGTACGTCACCGCCGCCGCGACGACGAGCGAGGCCACCACCACCGCCCCGAGGCCGCGGTAGTAGAACAGGCAGTAAACCATCACCAGCAGCAGGCCGACGATGCCGGCGGCGACGCCCGCGGTGAGCTGGTCACCGGCGAGCGAGGCGCCGATCTGCTCGACCGAGGGGTCGTCGAACCGGATGGGCAGGGCCCCGAACTTCAGGGAGTTCGACAGCGAGCGGGCCTCCGCCTCGCTGAAGTCGCCGGAGATGCTCGCGTCGCCGTTGAGGATCGGCTCGTCGACGCCGGGCGCCGAGATCACCGTGTTGTCGAGCACCGCGGCGAACTGGCGGTTGTTGCCGGCCAGCGCGCGGGTGACCGTGCCGAAGGTCTTGACCGCGTCACCCTTGAAGGAGAGCCGGACCTCGTAGCCGACGCCCTGCGGAGGGGTGCCGTAGCTGGCGCTGCGGATCGAGGTGCCCTCGATGACGGTCTTCGACAGCAGGTACTTGTTGCCGTCCTCGTCGCAGGAGACGAGCGGGGCGTCGGGTACGTCGTCGATCGGCGCCCCGGCGCTGCCCTTGGGTGGGCAGGTGAACCGCGCGAAGGCTGCCTGGGAGTACTGGTCGGGCTGCTGCTGCCAGGCCAGCGGGTCGTCGATCGCCTTCTGGAACGCCGCCTCCTGCGCGCCCGAGAGCTTCGGCGTCACGCTCTGCGCCCGGGGGTCGTCGGAGTCACCCGAGCCGCCGGAGGACGGCGACGCGGACGGGCTCGCAGAGGCCGACGGGGCAGCGCTCGCGGACGCCGAGGGCTGCGGGCTCGGCGTGGGGTCCGCGGCCGGGGCGTCGAGGGCCGGCGCCGGGCGCGGGTTCGGCGTCGCAGACCCGCCCGAGGACGGCTGGGTCGACGGCTGGGTCGAGGCACCGGCCGACGGGGAGCCGGACGGCGCCGAGGACGCTCCCGCGGGCGGGGTGCCGCCGGGCGTGGCCGACTGCGAGCCGGGGGCGCCGGCCGCTGCGGCGACGAGCCGGAACCGCAGCTGGGCGGTGCGGGCGATCGAGTCGACGATGCTGCGGGCGTTGCGGCCCGGGATCTCCACGACGATGTTGCGACCGCCCTGGGTGCTCACCTCGGACTCGGCCACACCGCTGCCGTTGACGCGCTGGTCGATGATCGATCGCGCCTCGTTGAGCTGCGTCTGCGTCGGGGTCCCGCCGGCCGCGGTCAGCGTGATGCGGGTTCCGCCCTCGAGGTCGAGGCCCAGCCGCGGCTTCCACTTCGACTCGCCCTGCACGGCAGGGCCGGTGGCCGCGATGAGGGCGTACATCGCCACCACCACGATCCCGAGGATCAGCAGGGTGCGCCCGGCCCTGGGCGTCTTGTTGGCCACGAGATCTCCTGGGTGTTCGCGCGTGCTGGTCGGCCGGTGGGGCCGGCGTCAGCCGCGGTCGGCGTCGTGCGCCTCGTCGGTGGTCGGGTCGAGGTCGACCGCGCTCTGCGCGCCGGGGGCGCCGCCCTCGACGATCGGCTGGTCGGTGTCGGCGGGCGCGTCGGGCCGCTCCTGCAGCGACGAGGTCGTCGCGTCCGGCGCCTGGACGGCGTCGGCCGCCGTAGTCGTGGGCGCCTTCTTGGCCGGCGCCTTCCTCGCGGGGGCCTTCTTCGCAGCGGACTTCTTCGCCGCCGTCGAGGTCTTCGTCGCCGGGGCCGCGACCTCGGTCGAGGCGGGGCCCTCGGTCTTGTCGAGCGACGTCTCGGCGGGCGCCTCGGGACCGGCCGGGGCCACCTCGGGGTCGGGCGCCGGCGCGTCCGCCGCCGCGGAGACGGCGGGAGCCTCGGAGTCGTCCAGCCCCTGGGGCACACGGGCCGCGTCGTCCTCGACCTTGCGCAGGACCGCCTGGCGCGCCACCCGGATCACGGTGCCGGGAGCGACCTCGAGGTGCACGCGGGTCTCCTCCAGCGCCGTCACGGTGGCGAAGATGCCCGAGGAGGTCATCACCTCGTCGCCGACCTCCAGCCCGCGCTGCAGGGCGGCCTGAGTGCGCTGCTGGTTGCGGGCCGGGCGGATGAACAGGAACCAGAAGACCAGCACGAGGACGATGGCGAGGACGACGGGCGTCAGCTCAGGCGACACAGCAGAGGACTTTCGGGTTCGAGTGCAGGGCGGGCCACGAAAGTCGTGCTCCGGGCCAGCGGGAAGTGTAACGGCCGTCTCCATCACGCCCGGGGCGGCTCGCACGGTCCTGCCTGAACGACGGAACCGTCGCGCTCAGCCCGCCTCGTCGTCGAACAGCGTGGCGTCCGGGGTGCCCGGGGCGCCGGCCGTCGGGGAGAACGGGGCCCCGTCGGGCACGGGCAGGCCGAGGTGTCGCCAGGCCGCGGGCGTGGCGACCCGTCCACGCGGGGTCCGGGCGAGGAAGCCGGAGCGTACGAGGAACGGCTCGGCCACCTCCTCGACGGTCTCGCGCTCCTCCCCCACCGCCACCGCAAGGGTGCTGACGCCGACCGGCCCGCCGCCGAAGCGGCGGCACAGGACGTCGAGCACGCCACGGTCGAGCCGGTCGAGACCGGAGGCGTCGACCTCGTACAGGTCGAGCGCGCGGCGGGCGATGTCGCGGGTGACGGTCCCGTCGGCACGCACCTGGGCGTAGTCGCGCACCCGGCGCAGCAGGCGGTTCGCGATGCGTGGCGTCCCGCGCGAGCGCGACGCGATCTCGGCGCGGCCCTCCGCCTCGACCGGGACCTCCATCAGCGCCGCCGAGCGGGCGACGATCCGGTCGAGCTCGGCGGGCTCGTAGAACTCCAGGTGCGCGGTGAAGCCGAACCGGTCGCGCAGCGGGCCGGGCAGCAACCCGGCGCGCGTCGTCGCGCCGACGAGCGTGAACGGCGGGATCTCCAGCGGGATGGCGGTCGCCCCTGGCCCCTTGCCGATGACGACGTCGACGCGGAAGTCCTCCATCGCCATGTAGAGCATCTCCTCGGCGGGACGCGACATGCGGTGGATCTCGTCGACGAACAGCACGTCGGACTCGTTCATCCCCGACAGGATCGCGGCGAGGTCGCCGGCGTGGGTGATCGCCGGCCCGGACGTCAGGCGCAGCGGCGAGCCCATCTCGGCGGCGATGATCATGGCCAGCGTGGTCTTGCCCAGCCCGGGCGGGCCGGAGAGCAGCACGTGGTCGGGGGTCCGCTCACGGCCGCGGGCGGCGGCGAGCACCAGCGCGAGCTGCTCCCGTACGCGCTCCTGCCCCACGACCTCGTCGAGCCGTCGCGGGCCGCAGCGCCGCCTCGACCGCGCGCTCGTCCCCGGTCGCCTCGGCCTCCACCACCCGGTGGGCGAGGTCGTCGAGGTGCGCCCGCTCGGCGGCCTCCAGCGCGTCCTCGCCGTCCTGCGCGCCGCTCACGGCGCGCTCACGACCGGCTCAGCGACTGCAGGGCGGCACGCAGCAGCGCCGCGACGTCGGGTGACGCGCTCCCCTCGGCCATCGGCGCGACCCCCGCGACGGCCTTGTCCGCCTCCTTGGCCGACCAGCCGAGCCCGACCAGCCCGGTGTGGACCTGCTGCTCCCAGGCCGCGGCCGGGGCCGCCGGTGCCGTGGCGGGGCCGGCGCCGGTAGGCGCGCCGATCTTGTCCTTGAGCTCGAGCACGATGCGCTGCGCACCCTTCTGGCCGATGCCCGGCACCGCGGTGAGGGTCTTCAGGTCGCCGGTGCCGACGGCGCTCCGCAGCGCGTCCGGGGTGTGCACCGCCAGCATCGCCTGCGCGATCCGGGGGCCGACCCCGCTCGCCGTCAGGAGCAGCTCGAAGACCTGCTTCTCGTCGTCCTCGGCGAAGCCGAACAGGGTCAGGGAGTCCTCGCGCACCACCAGCGACGTCGCCAGCGTCGCGCTCTGTCCGGTGCGCAGGTCGGCCAGGGTGCGCGGGGTGCACTGCACCTCGAGGCCGACGCCGCCGACGGTGAGCACCGCGCTGGTCAGGCGTACGACGGCGACGGTCCCGCTCAGCGACGCGATCACCGGCCGGCCCCCGCCCGCGCGACCGCTTCCTCGAGGCGGGTGCGCGCGGCCCCGCGCCACACGTGGGTGATGGCCAGGGCGAGCGCGTCGGCGGCGTCGGCCGGCTTGGGCGCGGCGTCGAGCCGCAGCAGCCGGGTGACCATGGCGGTGACCTGCGCCTTGTCGGCTCGACCGCTGCCGGAGACCGCCGCCTTGACCTCGCTCGGCGTGTGCAGCGCGACCGGCAGCCCGCGCCGGGCGGCGACGACCATCGCGATCCCCGACGCCTGCGCGGTGCCCATGACCGTGCGCACGTTGTGCTGGGCGAAGACGCGCTCGACGGCCACGGCGTCGGGCCGGTGCTCCTCGACCCAGGCGTCGAGCGCGGCCTCGATCTGCACGAGCCGCTGCGCGACGGGGAGGTCGGCGGAGGTGCGCACGACCCCGACGTCGACCATCGACAGCGCCCGGCCGGGGGCGCCGTCGACGACACCGATCCCGCACCGGGTCAGGCCGGGATCGATCCCCAGCACCCTCATGAGCACCCCACCGACTCGACGAACACGTGTTCGCACGAACCTAACGACCGGTCGCGGCGTACGACGACCCGACGCGCCGAGGACCGCCGGCGACGAGCGTCTGTCGAGACCACTCCGGCGGCTGCGCCGCCCTGCGGCCCGGCTCAGGCGTCGAGGGACTCCATCACGTCGTCGGGGATGTCGACGTTGGCGTAGACGTTCTGCACGTCGTCGAGGTCCTCGAGCGCGTCCACGAGCCGCATGACCTTGCCGGCACCCTCGGCGTCGACCTCGACCTGCATCGACGGCACGAACGAGGCGTCGGCGGAGTCGTAGTCGAGCCCGGCCGCCTGCAAGGCCTGGCGGACCGCGACGAGGTCGCCTGCCTCGGTGACCACCTCGAAGCTCTCGCCGAGGTCGTTGACGTCCTCGGCCCCGGCCTCGAGCGTCGCCTCGAGGACGTCGTCCTCGGAGACCGTGCTGGACTCCTGGCCGGCGGGGACGACGATGACGCCCTTGCGGTTGAACATGTACGACACCGAGCCGGGGTCGGCCATCGACCCGCCGTTGCGGGTCATCGCGGTGCGGACCTCCATCGCGGCGCGGTTCTTGTTGTCGGTCAGGCACTCGACGAGGACGGCGACGCCGTTCGGGCCGTAGCCCTCGTACATGATCGTCGAGTAGTCCGCCCCGCCCGCCTCGGCGCCGGAGCCGCGCTGGACGGCGCGGTCGATGTTGTCCTTGGTGACGGAGTTCTTCTTCGCCTTCTGGATGGCGTCGAAGAGCGTCGGGTTGCCGGCCGGGTCGCCCCCGCCCATGCGCGCGGCGACCTCGATGTTCTTGATCAGCTTGGTGTTGAGCTTGGAGCGCTTGGCGTCGACCACGGCCTTCTTGTGCTTGGTCGTCGCCCACTTGGAGTGACCCGACATCAGCGGTTCCCCTTCACGTCTGCTTGAACGAACTCGTCCACGAACAGGCGGTGCAGCCGGTCGTCGGGGCCACCCGCCGCGGTGCGGTCCTGCGGGACCACCTCGGGGTGGAACGACGTCGCGAGCACGGCACGCTGTCGGACGGCGACGATCCTACTCGCGCCGCCGGCCTCGACCCGGGCCAGCACCTCGACGCCGGGCCCGGCCTCCTCGACCCACGGAGCGCGGATGAACACGGCAGCGAAGCCGTGGCCGCCCAGCGCCGGCACCTCCACCTCGCCCTCGAAGGAGTCGACCTGGCGGCCGAACGCGTTGCGCCGCACGGTCGCGTCCAGCCCGCCGACGGTCTCCCTGCCCCGCGGCACCGTCGAGCAGCCGGTCGGCGAGCAGGATCATCCCGGCGCAGGTGCCGAACGTCGGCAGCCCGCCCCGCACGGCCGCCCGCAGCGGCTCGAGGACGCCGAAGCGCCGGGCCAGGTGGACCATCGTCGTCGACTCCCCGCCGGGCAGCACCAGCCCGTCGCAGGCGGCCAGCTCGCCGGGGCGGCGTACGAGCACGGCGCGGGCGCCGACCCCGCTCCAGCGCGTGCAGGTGCTCGCGGACGTCGCCCTGGAGCGCGAGCACCCCCACCACCGGTCCGGACACCCGCAGGACTCTAGGCGGGGGATGATCCTCCCCATGAGGCGACGGGTACGACGACCACCTCGAGACGCGCTGCGTGCCATCGACGAGCACATCCGCCTCGACCTGCGCCGCGCGGTCGGGTTCGGGCTGCTCGCCCTGGTCGCGCTCGCGGTCGGGCACGCGCTGAACCGCGACCACCCCGACCTCGACCGCTACCGGCTGGCGTCGTACGGGTGCGCCGCGCTCGTCCTCGTCCTCGGCGTGCTGGCCACGCGGTCGGCCTCGGGCGAGGTCGCTCGCGTCGTGTCCACCCGCTCGGGTGCGGCGGCCGGTCCGCTGCGCTTCCTCGTCCAGGTCGTCGGCTACCTGCTGGTGGCAATCGGCGTGCTCGACGTGGTCGGGGTGGACCTGAGCCAGTTCCTCGTCGGCGGTGCGGTCACCGGTGTCGTCATCGGCATCGCGGCCCAGCAGACGCTGGGCAACTTCTTCGCGGGGCTGGTGCTCCTGATCGCGCGGCCTTACACCGTCGGCTCGGAGGTCACGATCTTCTCCGGCGCCCTCGGCGGCCCGCACTGGGGCCGCGTCAGCGAGGTCGGGCTGCTATACACGACCCTGGTCTGCGAGGGCGAGCTGCTGCGCCTGCCGAACAGCGGCCTGCTGGCCAGCGCGATCACGCCGGGCCGCTCGCGCCGCCTCGACGAGGAGACGAAGGACGAGGGATGAGCAGCGCACCGGAGCAGTGGGCCGGCGACCGCGTCGCGCGCTGGCTCGCCCAGGCCCCCGAGCTGGAGCGGCAGCTGGCGCCGGTCTCCGCCGCGCTGGCGGATGTGGCCGCGCCCGCCCGTGGCGAACGGGTGCTGGACGTCGGCTGCGGCACCGGGCCGACCACGCGCGACGCCGCCGTCGCCGTCGGTCCCTCGGGCGAGGTCACCGGCCTCGACGTCGCCGCCGAGATGCTCGAGGCGGCCGCATCGGTCCCCGCGCCGGAAGGGTCCGCCGGGCCGACGTGGGTCTGCGCGGACCTCACCACGTGGGACGGCGCGGCGGCGTCGTACGACCTCGTCCTCTCGCGCTTCGGCGTGATGTTCTTCGCCGACCCGGCCGCCGCCATGGCGAACCTCGCGCGCGTCACCGTCCCCGGCGGCCGTCTGGCCTTCGCCGTCTGGGGCCCGCGCAGCGCATCGCCGCTGTTCGAGGCGCCGTACCAGGCGGCGCGTACGGCGCTCGCGGCCCACGGCCACGCTGTCCCCGACGAGGCGCCGGCCGACGCCGGCCCGTACTCCTGGAGCGACGAGGCGTACGTCGTCGACCTCCTCACCGCCGCCGGCTGGCGCGACGCCGCGGTCGCCGTGCGTGAGCTGGTGCTCCCCGTCGCCGGGGGCACCCCTGAGCGTGCCGCTCGGGCGGCCCTCGACTTCGGCCCCACCCGCGCGCTGATGCTCGACCGCTCCCCCACCGAGCACGCCCTCGCCGAGCGCGCGATCACCGAGGTCCTCACCGCCGCCGGCGGCCCCGACGGCCTCGTCCGCCTGCCCGCCTCGGTCCGCCTGGTCACCGCCCGCCGCTGACCGCGCCGCGGCGACAGCGCAGTGGTGTCGACAGCCGCCCGTCGAGACCCGGCGACGTGCGCACCGACCGCCACCACCGCAGGGTCGAGCCCGTCGAGACCACCACCGGAGCGCGACGCAGAACGTGGTTTCGACAGACGCTCGTCGCTGGCGCTCCTCACTGCTCAACCACCGGGTGGTCACCGCAACCACCGCAGGTCGAGCCCGTCGAGACCACAGCCCAAGCGCGACGCAGAACGTTGTTTCGACAGACGCGCTTCGCCGGCGCTCCTCCTGCTCAACCACCGGTGGTCACCGACCCCAGGTGGTCGAGCAGCGAGCGCCAGCGAGCGCGTCGAGACCCGGCGACGTGCGCACCGACCGGCACCACCGCAGGTCGAGCCCGTCGAGACCACCACCGGAGCGCGACGCAGAACGTGGTTTCGACAGACGCTCGTCGCTGGCGCTCCTCACTGCTCAACCACCGGGTGGTCACCGACCCCAGGTGGTCGAGCAGCGAGCGCCAGCGAGCGCGTCGAGACCCGTTGACGTACGCACCGACCGCCACCACCGCAGGTCGAGCTCGTCGAGACCCCGCCCCGAGGTGCGACGCAGAACGTGGTTTCGACAGACGCTCGTCGCTGGCGCTCCTCACTGCTCAACCACCGGTGGTCACCCAACCCCGCGGACGAACGCCGACCGCAGCACCCGCAGGTCGAGCCCGTCGAGACCCCGGTCACCCCGGGCGGCGCTGCCAGCGGACGGCGACCTCCCAGCGGCCCTCGTGCATGCGAGGTGCGCAGGCCGTGACGCTCGACGCAGGCGAGGACGGGGCCGGCGAGCGCGTCGCCGGGCTCGGCGACGCTGCCGTCGGGGTGGCGCAGCTCGAGGCGCAGCACGCGGCTGCCGACCGCGGCGAGGACATCGTCGGCGGCGCACCAGGCCACGCCGCGGACGGTCGCGCCGTCCGCCGTACGCCGCTCGGCCTCGGCGCGCGCCTCGGCGGGGCTCGCGCCGAGCAGCACCGGCACACCGTGCTGCTCGCACTCCTCGAGCGCGGCGGTCAGCCGGTCGTGCTCGGTGGGCGTCGGCCAGGTCGACGCCGAGCGCCGCAGCTCGGCCTGCGCGCCGCCGATCCAGGCGCGGGCCAGCACGGACGCCTCGATGCCGGCAGCTCGGCCTCGATCGCGGAGACCACCTCGGCGAGCAGGGCGTCGTCGTCGAGCACACCGGCCCACACGTGCAGGCGGGTCCAGCGCTGCAGCTCGTCCTCGGGAGCGGCGCCGGCGCCGCCGACGGGGCCGAACCCGACTGCGCTCGCCCCGCCCGCCTCGCTCACCCGACGCTCAACCAGCCGCGCTCGGCCAGCCGGTGCGGCGCGGGGATGGCCTCGACGTTCAGCCCGACCATCGCCTCGCCCAGCCCGCGCGAGACCTTGGCGACCACGTCGGGGTCGTCGAAGAACGTCGTCGCCTCGACGATCGCCGCCGCGCGCTGGGCCGGGTTGCCGGACTTGAAGATGCCGGACCCGACGAACACGCCCTCCGCACCCAGCTGGCGCATCATCGCCGCGTCGGCCGGCGTCGCGATGCCGCCGGCGGTGAACAGCACGACCGGTAGGGCGCCGCGCTCGGCGACCTCGCGCACGAGGTCGTACGGCGCGCCCAGCTCCTTCGCGGCGACGTACAGCTCGTCGGGGGCCATGCCCCGCAGCCGCCGGATCTCGCCGCCGATGGTCCGCATGTGGGTGACAGCGTTGGACACGTCGCCCGTGCCGGCCTCGCCCTTGGAGCGGATCATCGCCGCGCCCTCGGTGATCCGGCGCAGCGCCTCGCCGAGGTTGGTGGCGCCGCACACGAAGGGCACCGTGAAGCGCCACTTGTCGATGTGGTTCGCGTAGTCGGCCGGGGTG